>CM018903.1:6728744-6733744 GCA_009663005.1 Actinidia chinensis
AACTAAGAAGTAACATGGAACTCAAGACCACTTCCATCCAAGTCGAAAGAATATCAATAAACCAGAGAGAGAATCGAACAAAAATTTAATAAAAAATAAATTCTCAAATCCAAACAATTTCTTGAACGATACTACAATTGAACAGCAACACAAAAAATCAGCTTCATTTCCCAACAAATCTTTTTTTTAACTTTATTCCCAAATGGGGTCTCTTTCACGTAATTCTTCAACCCGTGGAAAAGCGCTAATTTGAAATAGCATTTTAACTGTCTCAAATACGACATTGAAATTACGGAATGAAAACGCCTATTCAAATAGTGTTATTAAAAGGTTTTTTGGAAAAAAAAACGTTTGTAAATAACGCTATTTGTAAATAAAAGCGTTTTTATCCTCATATTAAACCTAGTCGTGCATTCATCTGCAAGAAACCTCCTCACTATGGTCTCTCTCCCTCTCTCGACTCTCCCTCACAATTTGTTATCTTTTCCAGGGATTCTCGAATCTCCGTTTGCCAAGTAATCAGATTTCCCCTCGCTTCTCTGCATTTAGATCTATTATTACTCGTAAAATTACTCGAAATCGATTCTATTATACTCGAACTCCGTAAAAGAAACGCGATTTTAGCTTCTCTTGTTTTATGGTTTTAATTTGTTTCTGTGATTTCTGAGCAACAATGGGTCACGATCGAATTTCTGATTTTATGGTGCGAATTAATTTTTTGTGTTCACAGGCCGACCCAGCAAGCTAATCCACTTGAGTGATACATGGTTTTTGCAAGCCAGCAGGCTTATTTCATGTTTTTTTTGGCCCCAAAATTTTTTTTAAGGCCTCCGTTCCATGGACTAAGCCTCATTGTTTTTGATTTTTATTGGGGGATTTCTAATCCAGACTAGCAAAGAACGTAAGCCTCATTTTTTTTAACCTAGCCTAGCAAAGAACTAAGCTTATTCTAACCTTTGGTTCATGCTGTTTTATGCTCCGTATTGTGGTATGTTAAATCAGATTTATTCATATCCTCCACTGGCTTTGTTTCTTTGTATAGATCATCATGAAGAAATGTTCTCTATTGGGAGGAGGTCAATAAATTGAGACGTGAGGGAAAAAATGAAAGGTTTTATTTTAAAGGGTCCTATATGTTTTTAAATCAGTGACGTAAACCATATGATTATTGGAATTTGATAATAGGCAGAAGTGGAGGGCCAGCAAAGGCCAAAGCACGCAGCTGCCCCCTTTAAAATATGCCCTTGCAATTGGATCAATTTGAAACTTATTGTGCTAAGAAGTGGTTGTTTTTGTTTGCATTTTAATGTATGAGGGTCTGGGTGGTGGTCTTAGTTTTTGAATCAGTGAATGTACTTCGAGTTGCAATTGGTTGCCAAAAATGGATGAATTTGCTTAAATGATCCTAAATTTTGGTTATTATTAATATGAAGCTAGTTGTATTTTCAATTAATGTGGGGGTTTGTGTGCCAAAAACTCCTTGTTTCCAGGTTTTCCCGTGTGTTTGAGGAGCATATTGATGGTTGAACTTCTTTTGCAAGAGTTGCCCAGATATGGGAGAATTTGCTTAAATGAGCCCAATTTTTGAGGCTATTATGAATTATTATGAATTTTTTTCAGTTTAATTGTGGTATATGCCAAAACTATTGGGTTTCCAGTTTATTTTTCATGTCTGATGAGTGTTATGTGTGATTATATGCATTGCATCTTGGTGTTATTCAGGGATAATTTCATATTTTCAAATATGGCTCAGATATCTCCACTTGACTACGGCAAGGACATATGGCTCAAATATGGCGTCAATGATTTGTTGAGAGCAAAAGTGGCATAGATTTCATGTGCAAGCTGATTTTATGTGAGATAGGATTCAATGATGTTTAGTCAGCTTGGAGGAACCGAGGTTCCGTATGGCATATTCATATTCTTTTACCTATGTTTCTTTGCAACCTTGACTTCTCTAGTTGTTGTTGCTAGTCAAACTCCTTATACTTTAGGTTAAGTATTAATATGGGCTTTTGTTATAATGTTGGTCAATAAGCCTCATTTTGAAAGAACTCCTACCTAGACTTAGCAAAGAACTAAGTCTCATTTTTTTTTTGATTTTTGACAGTTTTTATGTGAATTGGGGTTGATTCTATGTGATTTTGGATTTTTATGCTTGAATCTGTTTGAAAGTTTAGGACTTGTATCAAATGTTTAATTTGAAACGTTTACAGGTTAGTTGCGTTTTGGTAGGGGAGAGCTACGTAATGCGACCAAATGGCTGTGTTTTATTTGGGGAGAAAGATAATAATAGATCGCCGGAGAAGGTATATCCTACGTAATAGATGTACTGTTATGTGGATGATGTTGAATTGGGAACTCAGGTGACGCAGTTACGTGACATGATATACCCAATGGCCAGATGAGTACGGAGAACATGGACTATACAAGTTCATAGTAGATACCCGCATAGACGGAATAGAGATGTCATGAATTAAGAAGTTGTCAATAATGATGGCAGGACATTGCAAAATGTCTTGAATATCCCTTCGAGAGATCCCAACCAGCAGCACATGTTGAAATATACGTTGTGAAGGAGGAAGGTAACACATGAACACCAGGGCAAGTTTCTGAAAGTCATGCAGTTGTGAGTTGGGCAGAATGTTTCAATACTTACGGTTGAACTCTTGTCAGGGAGGGGAGACGTAATCTGTTGTAATAGGGTCATTTACTCAAAGGGCTTCACTTGGGAGAGTTAGCCGAGGAAGAAGGAAAGCACCGGGGACAACGCATGTGTAGCCTCTTCAGCCAAGGTGAGTGCATTAGAGTCAGGAGTGCTGGTAGAAGTGTGGATCCTGTGGAACGCCTAGTGCCTTAGGCGAGACTGGGACACAAGGAATGAAGATGTTGATGTTGTTCAGTCCGAACAAAAATTCAGATGAAGATAGGTATTGATGTTTTAATGAGAAATGAATCAAATGACGAATTAAATGACGATGGACACGAAGATCCGAAATATGGTGAAAGCCTTACATGACACTCCGCCTATTCTATTTTTTACGAACTGGTTAGGACAGATGATTGTAGAGGGGGGTCGAGATTTATATGATCGTTGTCGACTATGGTCAGAGTTACTCCGGGTTTGCAAAAGGGAATGGTTTTCAAGATAAGGATGCGGTTATCCGTGCAGGTAACTTGTATCCGTGAAGAAAAATAAGCATTATTCATGTTATGGCAACAACTAAACACCATTTGAGAATAGGTGCAGTCACGATTGCCCGTGGAAACTGCGTGCCCTGTTTGAAAGGAAGAAGCACAGTTTTTTTTTGGATCACGAAATACTCGGGGCCTCATACATGTTTACTGGGATGGAGCGTTTGATCATCGCAATATTAATTCGACATTCATTGCACACTTGATTAAGACACAAGTTATCGTAAGTGCTTTCATTTTCAAATTAAAGTGAATTTTTTTTTACGAATTTCGTTGGTCCAAATGCAATGTTGTGTTGTTGTGGTTGTACAGGAAGACCCTGGCTGAAAAAATAGCATCCAGTATGAAAATGTGAAAAA
This sequence comes from Actinidia chinensis, assembly GCA_009663005.1. Taxonomy (NCBI): domain Eukaryota; kingdom Viridiplantae; phylum Streptophyta; class Magnoliopsida; order Ericales; family Actinidiaceae; genus Actinidia; species Actinidia chinensis. The sequence goes on from CM018903.1 coordinate 6,732,299, forward strand.
ATAATTCTGCTTTCATGTTTCATACAAGAAAGCATGGTTTGGAGAACAAGGCATTGCGATAGTTTTAGAGATTGGGATGCATCTATGAAAAGGTGCCCAAGTTCATGGAGAACGTTGGAGTTGAGAAACATGAGACAATTGTGATTTTTAGGAAAAAAGTGGACTTGGGTATGATGGGGCGTTAGGGAACTAGACAAAATATTTTTGGGCATTTTTTGGCCATGAATGAAGGTTTCAAGCACTATCCGCCAGTCATTAGACATCGACAGTACTTTCTTTATGGAAGGTTTACTGGGAGTTTTGTTGATTGATACGGCGAAAACTGTTACGAAGAACATCTTCCCCACAGGTTTCGGTTAGTTGAATCAGAAAAACTATCGCGATTGTTCATGATTTGTCCACAATGTCAGGCATCTGATTGTTCAGGCTGGGGGGGTGTAACATTGATTCTGATCGGCATGCAGCCATAATGATGAACGCAAACATGAATGGGAGGAAACAACCACGACTTGGACAACCAGTTGGGGAGATTCCATAGATACTGCCTTAGGCACTATGATAATTACACAAAAATTTTTGTAATGTGAAAGTTAAGGATCTGATATGGCCAAGCTGGGATGACACAATCAAGTGCGCAAGTTTGACGAGGTAATGGATGTGAAATCAAAAATGTTAGAACTGAAGTCAGAGTCGGCGGAAAGAGCGTATCGTGCTTGTGCATGAGGACCAACGAAGGGAATTGGCACAGACGGAGGTTATGTTGGGGCGTTACGACCACCAAGTATTTAGAGTGCTACATAATGTCCTCCGAAGGTGCACGAGAGACTTGACCAAAACTTAATGTCCTCCGGACACCAATACCTGATACCGTTGGTAGCAACTTTCCAATGATAAAACGAAGGCAAATTAAAAATGCTTTGAGCTTTAAGGGGTTGAGGTACACATCCAAAAGTGCAAGCTAAGTTAGAAGGTACCGCTCAATTCAAAGGGGGCATCAGTAAACCATTGTAAATTGGTAAATTTTCAAGATTTTTTTGAAGTTGTATGTACTACTTGATTACCCATTGTTTATTTAGTTCTAATGTCTGATACAACCACCATATTATTATCTCAATTTCAGGGCATCTGGTTTGCAGAGGTGTACAAGTGCAGCAGGCACGAAAGGGAAACACAAACATGCGTGATTTGATCTACAGCTCATGTGACTGCGGAAAATGGAATGATTGATATATCATTATCCTGCTAGGCACATGCTCGATGTGTGCGCGAGGTTCGGCAACAACATGGCACTTAATTGATCCTAGTATAGATGGATGTTTATGCTAAGTGTACGACACATTGTTGAACAGATAGTGCATGAGATTATTGGGCTACATATAATGGTCCTAAGATCATTCCCCATTTGAGTTGAAAGACGACGAGATCCCAAATCAAGACGTCCAACAA
>CM018903.1:6888744-6893744 GCA_009663005.1 Actinidia chinensis
ATCAGAGGTAGTGTGGTGCAAAGTGCCACCACACACCAACCCATGCACATGTCAAGAGACTAGGGTTCTAACTGCAAAGCAAGCCAGTAGATGCGTTAGCAACACAATCATCATGCTCAATCCTATTTGTTAGGTATGTGGCTGTGGGCCTGACATTTCAAAGTCTACAATTACGCTATTCTTATCCCTTCGATTGCGGCTGAGTCCAGTCTACGATTTTCGGCAGTCCAAGTCTACAATGGTGGCAATTCCAAGTCTTACGATGGCGTCAAGTTCCAATCTCATATTGCGGCTGAGTGACATCATTGCTTAAAGTCCATCCTCTTCCTAGTTTCTCTATATATAGTGTTGAAGTCTAGGAGAATAAGTAGAAGGTAGCTGTAGAAGGTAGAGAGATAAAGACGTGAGGGTAGAAATTATAATCCTAACTTTTTTGTTTTAGTGAATTACTATTCGGTGTGGCCGTGGAACGTAAGTTTAATTGGCCGAATCACGTGAAATCTCTGTGTCCCTTTTATTGTTTGTTTCTTAATTGCTTGTTTGTGTTCGTGTTATCGTTCCCGATCCATTAGGGTGAAAATACGCATTGGTGTTTTTTTTTTCCACAATTGGTATCAAGCAATAAAGTATATTTGATGAAAAGACTCTTTAACATGAAGAATGGCGATATGGACGTGTTGGCTGAGCACTTGAATAATTTCAACACAGTCCATAAGTTCAATTGGAGTCCGTGGATATAACTTTGACGACGAAGTTATAGTTTTGTTGATCCTATCTGGATTGCCAGACAATTGGGATAGTCTGGTCAGGGCTGTCAACCCCAATTCCTCGGTTCAAGTAAGCTAAAGAGTACGACGACGTGGTTGCATAATTCTCGTAAAGAATTGCGCGAAAATCCAGCGGGCTGTAGAGACGTTAGGAAGTGCTTTGAGTACAGACGGAGAGATCATCCAATCGAGGAAGCAACAAATGTTGCTCAAATCAAGGGGAGGGAAATCCAAGGGTCCGAGAGAAGGACCCGACTTCGACAATTGTGGAAGAAGGGGCATTTCGCAAAACAACTCAAAAGCCCCAAAGAAAACATGCCGATGATTGAGATTTAAAAACCTGTTAAAGTCCTCTGATAATGGAGATTCGGATTTTTTTAGTTCTATCAGTAGCTACACACGACGATGTATGATTAGTAGACTCGGTGCGTTATTTCACACCACCTACCAGAAGAGCAATTCTCCACAATTATGTTAAGGGTGACTTCGAAAAAGTATATATCGGAGATGATGAACCTTGTTCCATTATTGGGAAGGGAGAAGTGACAGATTAGCCTGACAAATGAGACGACTCTAGCTTAAAGATGTGGAGACACGTTCCTAATTGAAAAGGAATCTGATTTTTGTGGGACAACTTGCAACATCGGGATGCAAGATATATTTACTGACAATTCAGTGTGAAGTGACGAAAGGTGTGCTATGGTGATGGCACATGGGAAGAAACAAGGAACCCTTTATGTACATCCGGGACGAACAATGCTACTTGTAGTTGCCTCATCCGAAACAGATGCAACTACGTGGACACCTAAGGCTTGGAAAACATAGTGAGAAAGCCATGAAGGCCATGATCACAATATGGAAAAATTGCCAGCGACTAAAGCAGCTAGATCTGGGAATTTCGAAGGATTGAAATCTATGGGAAGTAAGAAGAAAATCGTTCTCAAAGAAATTCAAGTCATAAAGCGCGAACGGTTGGAGCTGTCACGCGATGTGTGGGGACGCCTAAAGTAAGTTCCTGGTGGATCCCTTTACTTGTACATTCATAATGATGCTAGTAGAAAGCTATGCGGTGTATTTCGTAAAACAAAAAATCGATGTATTTGATGTGTTCAAGAAAATGGAGAGCTACTACAGAGAACGGATAGGTCTAAAGCTGAAGTGCTTGAGTAGACAATGGTGGAGAGTATTGCAGTGATGAGTTTCGAGGTCTGCGCTAGTGAATGGAATCAAGAGAAAGAAGAAGGTTCCTAGGAATCAACAACAGAAATGGGGTTACGAGCGGGATGAACAGAATTATCACAGAGCGTGCAAGGTGTATTGAGGATAAAGGCTGGTTGCCACACAATTTGGGCAGATGCTTTGAGCACGGCTGCATACTTAATCAATCGAGCGACCCTTGGTTATTTTGAACTGTGGGTTGCCTTAAGAAGATTGGCAGGGAAAGCGAGGTAAACTTATATCACCTAAGCAATATTGGTTGTGTCTCATATGTTTTTTTTTTTTCCCCCCCCCCCCCCCCCCCCCCCCCCCCCCTTATTGAGCAGAAAACAGGTCCAAGCTTGATCCAAAATCAAAAGAGCCATCTTTATTGGTTAGGGATAAATGACTTGGCTATCATTTTTGGGATATCGGAAAATCGCAAAAGTCATAAGGAGTAGGGATGTGTGTTCAATAAGAATGCTATGTACAAGGACATGATGAATGAGCGGGACAGAAGCAGCAAAAAGAAAGGAGGTTTGCCAGTGGGAACTTGAGGAGATTTCTAAAACGATGTATTGATGCATAGAGATCAAAACATACCATAGAAAACTCAAGCTTCCTTCCCCCTGATCCTGTGTTGGAGATCGACTAGCAACACTCAGAATCAGACACCAGCATCGTTATATGTCATCTCTATAGTACTTGCCTACTTACAAGATAATGGTGACCCAGAAATGTTATGAGGAAGATGTGAAGGCCGAGGCAAATGAAGTGGGAGCAAGCAGGATGATGAGAGGACTCCCTTACAACTAACCAAATATGGAATTTGGTGGAGTTACCTAAGGGTAAGAAGACCTTGCATCACAAGGAGTTACAGATTGAAAGAAGAGCATGAGCGGTCGAAGAGGTACACGACTAAGATTGGTCGCAAAGGGGTTTAACAAAAGGCAGGTGAGATTTTACAGAAATATTCCTCCTATTGTGAAGTTATCAACCATGCGACAATCTGAGTCTTGTGGCAGTGGAAAACTTGCATCATAGAGCAACTAGATGTAAAAACGGCCTTTTCAGGGCGATCTAGTGGATGAAGACACCTATATAAGACAACCAGAGGGTTTGAAGAAAAGGCAAGGAGAATATGGTGTGGCAAGCTTAAAGAAGAGCTTATATGGTTTTGAAACAAGCACCCAGACAGCGGTACATCAAGTTTGATGGGGTCATGTCTGACAATGGTTTACCACAGATGCCATACGGACCATTGTTTGCTATTTCAAGAAGTTTCAAACATCATATATTATTCTCCCTATTATAGTGGATGACATACTTTATTGCAGGATCAACCATGTAGGAGATTAATAAAACTGAAGGAGAGTCTACTCCAGAGATTCTCATGAAGGACTTGGGTTCTGTCGAAATGATACTTAGTATGCGGATTATTAGAGACCGGCCTCATCACAAGATTGACATTCTAATCACAAGCTGACTATTCACAAGTGCTAAAGAATTTATCAATGAATAAAGCAAAACCAGTCAGCACTCCCCTGAGAATCAATTTTTAGACGTTCCAAATAATCAAGTCGCAATTTTGTTTTCTACACCTAAAGAGAAAAAGAGTACCTGTCAAAGTTGTACCATACGGACGCCGTTGGTAGCCTTTGTATGCTATGTCTGTATGAGACCATATATTGCTCAGTCAGTTTGTAATGGTAAGCCGATTCATGAGTGACTTCCTGAAAGGGAGACTGGGAAGCTGTGAAGTGTGGTTTTTTGGAGGTATCTTAAGGGTACCTAGGAGCAGCGTTGTGGTTATGGAGGCTCGGAGTATCCTCTACAAGGGTAATGTTGATTCTGACATGGCTGGAGATGTGGATGGCAGAAAGATCACTACTGGTTATGTCTTCACACTTGCAGCACAACGGTCAGTTGGGTTTTCGAGATTGCAAAATTGTCACTCTCTCTTACCACATAAGCAGAGTATGTGGCTGCTACCGAAGCTGCAAGGAGATTGGTTTGGTTTGTCAGAGGTCATGAAGAGTTTGGGCAAGGAGCAAGTTACGTAAAATTTGGTCACAGGAAAAAAAACGATTACGAATTCATACGAGTTATAATTCGGTTATTAAATGAAATCGATGAATATTCGGTATATACAAATTGAAAACCGAAATAATTCGTAGAATAATGTATGTTAAGTATAAATACGTGTCTCGATCAAAAGTTCGGGATCATAAATCTGGCAATGTATATAAGACTTTTGTAACCTATACCTGGCACCTGCATTACAATCTATTTTTATGGTGTTAAGTGGCATAAATTAATAAATCAGTCTCTCTAGGTGTTTAACCATTTACCACTAAAATCAACCTTTTTAAAAGGAGATATAAATTATACGAGGATCAATCCAAAAAAAACATATAAGTTCATGGCAACTAAGTATATAAAGAGTTCATATTCAACCCTACAAATCTGTTCAAAACCCTAATAAACACCATTTAATATCATCCACAATGAAGTTCATAAAAGATAATTCATATGCCAAATTCGATCACCATCCTAATCTAGCCAAGAGAGATCATCATGAGCAATAACTATCCTCTACATTCTCATTTGTGCTGTTGATGGATAATCCACCTCATCATCTCATGATCTACATATCAGGCAGTTCACTCGTCTTTTTTATCAAGATTAATCGTTTCCAGTCTTGTGCTTCAATTCATTACACTTTCTCCTTATCATTCGTTTCATCCTCACGTACACAAGATCACCACATTTTTGGTGCCACCTATTCCTCTTCTTTGTTGGGAGCTTCCCTTCACTCCAATTTTCGCTCACACTCAGAAGAGCTGCATGGTTGACTTAGTAATTCGAATGGCTACTTTTGTTTCTGGATAGGCAATCCCCCAATAATCCCACCATACTTCTACAAATAATATACAATTAATACAAGAATTATAAGGTTCATCTAAAACATAATATATCTAAAAAATAAAAATTATTGCAACTTACGAGGATGGAGATACTTTTAGCATTGTCATT
>CM018903.1:6938744-6941244 GCA_009663005.1 Actinidia chinensis
GTTCTACTAATTCCTCTTATATTGAACAGAACAGAATCAATTTTATACAGATGAGAGGACCAAAATTGATAAGCAATTTTATACAGAAGCAATTCTTTCGAACAATGTTATTGTCTTCAGAGATTGTGGTGATACAACAATTAGTGCCAATTATCACGTACTCAACTATTGTTTTACTAATTTCTTTAGATTGATCGAACAGGGCAGAAACAAATCTATACTAATATAAAGGGAACACCCAGTTTGGTATGAACACAATCTGAAGCTCGGCTCACAATTTTTATGCCAAAAATACCCACAACAATAACGGTTGATATCATGGTTACAATACTGCTACAAAATAAAAAAAACAAACAAACAAAATCAATCCATTTCAAGAATTAGTTCTGCACATGCACTCACAGCTAGTTTATACAAATGAGAGGACCAAAATCGCTAATAGACAAAAATTAGAGATATCAGGAACCCCCAAAAAAAGAATTACAATTCAAAACTAGCTCCGAAATTCACCATGCAAATTCAGTTCAAAAATCAAAACCAATGAAGAACATGTGCAGGAAGATTTATTGCAATTTACATTTGATTTATCAGCCTAGCCTACTTGAAATACACTTCGATTCTCATATCAAAATGAAAACTCGCAAAACAACATCCACAGAAGGTTTTCTCACAATATGATTCAGGAAATTGCCTAACAGCACACTGATGAGAACGAAACATGCAGCTTGAAGAGAAAAAGCGCACGCAAGCCAAAAATCAATTACAGAGAGAGAGAGGAATTTTTCGCTAACCTTCTGGCGAATACGATGATCGAGCGGATGAAACTTGAGGATCGGTGTTTTCGTTTGACGATGCGTACTATTGATCTGCGTTTATAGCTTCTGTTTGTTGTGTTGATGTGGAGTGAGAGTGAGAGTGAGAAGAGGAAGTTATAATATAGGAGGAGAGAGAGAGACATCTGGAATTTGGAAGATGGAACTAGAAACTACTAGACTCTCTCTCTGTAGCCTGTAGTTATCTTTTATTTTATTTTATTTATTTATTTTTTGATGGTATATATCATTATATCTTTTGAAAAAATTACAAAAATAACCCTAAAATTGTATATTCGTAACAAATTAATTAAACGAGTTTTTTATTTTAACAAATTAAATTCTAAATTTTTTAATCTGTACATTCGATCACCCATTAGTTTTTATTTCTATAGCTTGACGACAACAATTAGTTTGACCGCAAAAATAATTAGAGAAACAACGCCGAATGAGTTAGGATCCTTTTAAAAGTCCAAATTACTACAATTAGGACACTTATTCAAGCAAAATTTAAAAAAAAAAGCATAAATCTGGTTAGACAAATATTGAATTTCAAGTAAAAATAAATAATTTAAAGATTTTAAAATCTTGATAAGTATTTTAAAGCTTTGTTTTTTGTCTACTGGTCATTTTTTTAATTTTTTTCAATTTTTTTCATCAAATTACGTAAACGAAGGTTGATAGAAGGATTGAATTATGACAGTTTAAAAATCTTATGGTTTAATTTGTTCAAACTAAAAACTCTGAATTTAATTTGTTACCAAGATCAAATTCTAGGCCTATTTTCATAATTTCTCCTATATTTTTCTATATCCGAATTAGATTTTCCAATGCACGTGGATTTTAAAATATTAACAACAGTCATCTTATTCTTTGGGGGGTTTGAGATTCAAGTTTTGTTGGTTGGATTTTTAATTAAATAAATTTTAATTTTAAAAAAATTATTTATTAAATATTTTTTATTATATCTTTATATTAAAAAAATAATGTATTATGAATAAAAAATTTATTTTATGTCTGTAACTATTTTTTAATCAAATATATCATTGTCACACACTATTACTATATATTTTAATTTATTTTTGTATAGATTTTTTGTGGGTAGAATGATAAACTTATCATTTATTTATATACTATTTCGTGGAATAATAAATTTATTATTCTAAGAGTTACACATATATGGAAAATACAACTCTGAGAATTTGTTGAAATAATTATGAAAAAATTCTTTTTTCATTCAAGAATTTATTGAGAATCTATTGGAACAAAAAAAAAACTCCATTCATGATTTTTTTTTCGTCTTTTATTATTGACATTGTTTTTACCGTTGTCGATCTCGTCGTTGTCACCATATTCACCGAATATAATAGTAGCGTCGGCGTCATCATTGTCACCGGTGCCGATGTTATCACCGCCCATCATAAATCAAATTTTCCTTTAAATAAAAGTAAAAAGCAAAAAAGTAAAATCAAAAATTTTTTTTAGAGGAATCAAAGTTATCAAACACTTACACAAGCCCTTTTGGCTTCCGAGATATTTGGTGGCTTTAGAATACAGGGAGGATTTGAAGGTGGATTTGAAATGAGGGAGGATTTATAATAAGGTGGGGGGGCCCACCTTTAGAAAGGGGGTGAATTTGTAGTTTTAAGTGTTTGGTGAGTTTTGGAGAGGGGATTTGAAATTGGATA
>CM018903.1:6963744-6968744 GCA_009663005.1 Actinidia chinensis
ATCTCTGAGATGGTTTTTGTCACGTCCCGGCAAACCAGACCTGGCCACGTATCAAATAACTCACATGCGAAACAGTCAAACTAAACAATATGACAATTATACTTGTCATTACATCAGAGTACGATAAATCAATTTTCCCTTGAACCATGCTCTCCATGATCTATTGAGTACAAATTAAGTATAATAATCTCTAATAATAACTGAAATTTTTATTTAAATCGGACATTCATCTCACAACCTTTAGATTTACGTTTCTATCTTTCGTGATCATAGTTTTAATAACACCATAATAATTCCTCTCTCTTTTAAATATATATATATATAATATATTATATACAATATGGGTTTTCTTTCTCGTATATAACCGTCCGTCTTTCTTTTATTTTATAGTATTTTATAAAAAAAATATTAAGTGTAATGATTGTGTTGGACACAATCATCCATTTTATTAAAGAAAATTGCATTCCTAACCCCTCTAATTAAATGTCTTTTTATTCATCTCAAACAGTGTACAGTTTCATTTAAAAAAAAACCCAAATTATATTTAAATGATTAAATATAATTCTAACAATTCACAAAACCTCAAGCATAAAATTTAGTTAATACAATCTTTACTTACCACATCGGCCAAATAATATTACAATTTTTTTCATGAATTAAACATTTTATAAATACAAGGCATCCACATGCCTCACGAATCAGGATAAATCCTCGGACCTGAAATTAATTTTTATAGTAAAGGTGAGTTATCTTGAAAAGATTTAACAATGCTTGATGCTTCAAGCCAAAATTCATGATACATACTCATAACATGAAGACATGATTTTAATAAAATATCTTCATTTATACCAAAATATACTTTTGGTTTTCAATCCGTGGTTCTTCTTCCAATCAATCAATTCTCAATTCTCACTTTTTCTCAAAAAGCAACATTTTAATTCTTTGAATAACAATATAAAAATACACATTCCAACATTTCCAGTTGTAATTTCTTGAAATCACAAGTTTCTCAAAATTCTGATTTTTCTCAAGAAAAATATACTCCAATATTTAGATGACACACCTTGCTATACCCTATCCACCTACTTTTCGGAACTTTCTTTCACCGAAGGTTTACATACCCAATATCCGGCTACTTCCGGACTTCCACCGAGGTTTGACATATCCAATATCCGGCCACATTCTCGGTCACTACCGAAGGGTCGACATTCCCTCCCTCGCGGTTGTTATATTTTTGCCACTATGCTTTCATTTCAGGCTAATCTAAGCCATCTAATTCTGGTATAATCCTAGCTGTCATTCTTCAAAACCATTTTCACAGATCCAACATACATAAAATTTACACTTGCTAACAGCTTTAATGTAATAACAGAAATCTACAATTATAATCATCAACCACCCATTAAAACCCCAACAGTAACTCTCGTTTCCCTTTTCATTATAAATCAAGTTTTTTATGTTTTTAAATTTAATACTCCAATATGCTCAATAGACTTAATATAAGCTATTAACACAAACCAATAAAACCCCCAAACAACTAACCCCCTTTACCTCAAATAATACCACAATCTCCAAAAATGAGAAGATGAAAATGAATCCCAAATACTCCGATCTCTGATATTATTGGCCTCAATCCAAGCCCCCGTTGAGTAGATATTTGCTCCAATTGATCACCAACTTGAATCACAACTCTACTCACCCCGATCTAACACTCTAAACACACTTCTTTTCTGTGTTCAGACACACAAAGGGAAGAGACCGAATTTCGTGAGAGAAGCGAGGAGGATTCCGGTGAGAAGAGAGAGAGAGTTCGTATAGACCAGAGAGAGAGATGTGATTTAAAAAAAAGAAAAGAGAAAAGGAAAAGAAACATATAAATGATGTTGGGGATGATTGTGTTGGGGGAGGATGATGTTGGGAGAATTGTTTGAAGATTCAAACGTTATGAAGGAATGGATCCCCACCGAAGAGCTCTCAGCCTTTTGGTTGATTTACAACCAAATTAAATTTCTAATTTTGATCAAATTAAAACCCCAATCTCACTATAAGCCCAACATCAAATTACTCTAAGTCCAATTATCCCAATGTGCACCCCCCCAAAAAAATACTTAGAATCCACTAATTTACTGTGGTCTAATATTATTATTTATTATTTAATTATTTTTTATGTTGAAAACCTTACAGTTTTTTGATTTGTATCTCTGATTAATCGAGGTATTTTCATCATTTCTTTTGTTAAACTGTGTGTGTTCTGTTTTCTCAATTCTATTGAGTTAAATTTCTAATTTCTTGTAAAAGTACACACCAAGTGTTTGTGGAAATACATGAGAGAGAACAGAAAAGAGGAATCTAGCTCTCAACCAATTTATTAATGGTGGAGTTGGGCATGGGCATGGTAGAGGAAAAGGAAGAGGTAGGAACTTGGCATGGGCATGGCCAGCGGAAGGAGCTAGGGCAGAGGTAGATGCAGGATCATGGGAAGAGGCAATTAATATGCCCAATCATGAGATGGGCTTGTGAAGGTCTTTTGGTTTTTGTTAGACACCATTTGGACATATATGCATGCAACTATTTTTGGGTTATGTTGTGTTTTTTTTAGTTTTGGGCTACAATGATAGTTTTTGGGCATACAGAGCTCGGTCTCCCTTCCTCAGAGGATGGCATGGGGTTGGATTTTGTGATTTTAAGTGCTGTTGATTGTATATTTGTATGGATTTTACCTTGTTTCCTAGGTAACAACTTCCCCGTATCATTTGTCCATGTGTTGACTTCTACTTTTAGTTTCTCTATGTCTTGTGCCATATGCAGCATATATTATGGGATGATTTTCCTGGGATGATTTTTCATGTGTTGACTTCTACTTTTAGTTTCTATAGTAGTGATGAAAATATAATATTGCTTTAATGAGTCTATTTCAAGTATGGAGTAAAGCATCTGAATGTAATAGCTAATATGTCAAGAAGAATTGTTATGAATGAGAGGGCATATTAATTGTGGTGGGACTAAATGCTTTCCAAATAATGTTGAAGAAGTTCATCCTTTTTGAAAAAGTTTATCCAAATATATCACAATGATACCATTAAAGCAGAGTTGGCATTTCCAACTCCAAGTTGGCCAACACTTCCATACATCCCTGACAGAACATATGCAACAACTATCTCCATTTATTTTTTCAAGTAAAGATAAAATTTGCCAATTAAATTTGAAATCATGTATCCATAAGAAAATCAAGTACTATGTAAAACTTAAAAAATTAAACCAACACAAATTTGTAAACAATAAACATAACTCATTACTCTCGATTTACACACAAATCCTCAATATTGAATTTGTTAAGAGTTTAATTGAGTTTAATTTGTATTTAGTTTAATTTGTGTTTGAATAAGTCTTTGTGTCTTTGTTTTATCATACTATTTATGAGTTTGTTAGCTAAGCAAGTTTATAGGAGTCTGTTCCTATTTGTGTGCTTCAATTATCAGTTAGTTCCTTATTTTTTTCCACGGTTAGTTTATGTACTCCTATATTTAAGCACTTTGAATGCAATGAATAACCACTTCACACTCCTGTAATTATCCTTCTTCTGTTTAATATCAGTGGTATCCAGAGCCATATGACTAGATGTATGAAAGATTAATCAGAGAAAATTATCTTTACATCAAATCCCTTTTCTCAAATACTTCCTATCTTAATGGGAAAACTATCAAACTGTGGGTTATCAGATAAGGCTTCATTTTAAACTTTGATCTTGGAAAGTCGTAGAAATGAAGCTGATCTTATCACCTCTTATGTAGATCCTACTCTAGCTCCAAATCAAAAAATATGAAGAAGATTTGGCAAAAAAACCAAAGGGCCACTCACTTATATACATGCTGCAATATCAGAGGTAAATTTTCACAACAATAATAATGGCTTGTGACTCCCCTTAGAAGCTTGGATAACTTAAAGAAGAAATTTTGAAGGCAGTGAGATGGTTAAAAATCAAAATCAGTCAAGTTTTTGGGTCTCAAACGTGAATTCGAGATCTTTGGCTAAGGAGGTGAAAATTGAATGATTACTCTTCAAATTAATGGAGATAGTCAAGCAAATTAGACTCTTGGTGAAGATTTTCAGATCATGATTGTTGAAAAATCTTGGTTAGTCCCCTGACAGGTTGAGCCTAAAATATCAGCAATTGAAGAAATCGACTACTTTGAAGTCTCTTACAATTGTTGAGTTAGTGGCAAGTTACAGTAAAGAGCACAGAGCCCATCATCAGATCTGAAAGGGTTTAAACGATAAACAACATTTTTTTGTAAACAAAAGGCAAGTACTCTCCTTTAGCAATCGGTAAGAAGATCAATCATGAAGAAAAGGAGTGTTGGGTATAAGTAAGCCACAATGTTTTCAGTGTAAGAGATTTGGGCATAAGGTAAAAGAGTCGATATCAAAGAGGAGATAGCAATATGAACAAGAAGAAATTTTGCTTTAAGATTAAATAGTGAAAGTGCATCAATCTGGAGAGAAGTGCTTCATGAGAAAATTTATGGAAAGAATGCTCTACTATGAATTGAGAAGTCTGGAGAGATGTGATCCAAATTACAAGATTTAATTAGTTTTATTTTTTTAAAATTTGTGTTAATTTTTCCTAACTAATTTCTGCAAATATCAGTTAAGGGAGGTTTAGGAGTTTAATTAACGTTTAATTTGTGTTTAGTTTATATTTTGTGTTTGAATAAGTCTTGTTCGTGTTTGTGGTTTTTTAATCCTACTATTTAGGAGTTTGTTAGCTAATCCAGTCCTATATGAGTTTGTTCCTATTTTGTGCTTAATTATCAGTTAGTTCTTTATTTTTCCTCCACAACATTCATGTACTCCTATATTTAAGTACTTAAATGCAATGAATAAACAACTTCAGTTCCTGTAATTATCTTCTTGAGTTTATATTAGAATTAACATTCACACTTTCACCAGATTTTCACACAAATCCTCAATATTGAACTATTGATACTACAACCATTAAT
>CM018903.1:6996244-6998744 GCA_009663005.1 Actinidia chinensis
CTTTAAATAAATTTTTTTGTAAATAACAAACTTTTTATTATATTATCCGCTAGCCGCACAATCGCACATAATTATGAATTAACACTGTTCACTTTATTTGTCCTTCTATTTTAATCCCTCTCACTCACTAAATTAAAATCTATCGGATACTGAAAGCCTTTTTTATCTGGAATATTATTATTTTCATTTAATGATTAATTTTTCTCTTTCGATCAAGTACGTACCGAAATTAAATCCACTTATTTTTTTCATAAAGATATAATCACTCCTCTTAAAAATATCGACGGTTTCTAATTCAAAAAACAAAAATGTACTATAATGGCTGTCAAGTCATTCATTTAGGATATTATTACTATTTAGATGAACCGTAAGTAATCCGATCAAGTTTAATTTCCGACATTTGATTGATCGCCAAAACATTTTCAAAAAAAATAAGAAATTATAGATAAGAAATCGTAACGTTTGAAATATTAAATCGAATATTCGAAAAATCGAGTCTGCATCTGTCTTTCAATTATATACATCGAACTTACTGATTCTGACCCAACTATTGTGCTATGGATGTATACGATAGCCACATTCACGCACACAATTATAAAAGATCCAACTTTCACTTTTTCTTGCTTACATTTTAATCACTTTTTTGCAAATTTTGAAATCGGGTCGCAATATTGAAAATCCTTTTTCAATCGTATAAATTAATTTCATTAAAACTTTAAAAATTTATCTCTTCGATGTACACAATGATAATTAATTTACTTTAATTTTTTTATGGAGTAGAAATCACTCCCACGTAAAATATAGACGGTTTAATTCAAAAAAAAAAATAGTCTTAAGACCCTTAAAATTGTGATTTTTTCTCATATGAAAAATTAAACATCATATTATCGTGGGTCGTGGGTCAGGCCTTCAAGGTAGGCCGTGGGCCGAGCTTTTAAGGTGGGCCGTGGGCCGACCCATGGGCTTAAAACTTGAGCCAAGTCTCAGCCCATACTATCCTGGGCTTGGGCCGGACTTGGGCCCGCTAGGCCGAACCGGACTTGGGGCGATCCATGGGCCGTGGACTTTTTGATGAGGCTTACTTTTATGTTTTTGTTTTTTTACTTAATTTTAGTTAAAGTAAAGGTACAAAAATAAAAAAAGTCCATTTTTTTTGGCCTTCCTGATAGCAAGTTTAAAAAAATTTAATTTTTAAGCATTATCAAACGAAGCCATAGATTATAATTAATGATTATAAAAAAGTAAAAACGAGACAAAGGGAGAGAGAGAGAGAGTGGGAAATACAAATCGTGTCCATGCTTATTGGTTTTGTACTTTTGCGTCATCTACATTCTCTCAACTGCCGTTCCAAATAAAAACGTGAAAATCTTAATTAGATTGAGTCTCACTTATTTTATGAGAGGATAAAATAGGTGTGTCTTATACACACCTACTTTGAAGTGTGTATCTATCACTACTCTTGAAACATCAAAATGCAAAAACTATATTATGACTCCGTTTGGCACCAATTTTTTTTAATTTTTTTCTTGACTTTTTGACTTAAAATAAGCAAAAAATCTAATAAGAATTGGCTTTTTTGCTTTTTTGCTTTTGTTTTTTTATTTAGTTTTAGCTAAAGTAAAGGTATAAAAGTAAAAAAGTTAAAAATTCTTTATCTTTTTGATAGCAATCTTAAAAAAAGTTTAAATTTTAAGCATTACCAAACAACCCCTATGTTCACCACCCATACAGTGGAAATTTTACGTAAAAACCTAGAAATATCTAAAGGCATTTGTTAGAAGCAAATGAGAGAGAGGGGACCTAGCCACGTACGCGCTCTTTTTTTTTTGGGGGACAAATTCTTAATTTATGCTAAGTTTTTCAACTTCAAACTAATTATTATGTACGTTTCCCGAGGTGGTGCGAACTTGTGCCTTGGGATGGAACCATTGGCTCATCAAAAAGGGAGAGAGAATGACAAAGAATTATCTGCGCTACTTTTACAGCCCGTTTGGCAACAAGAGATGATTTGAGAGTAAATTTGGAATGAGGGATGATTTATAATAAGGGAGCCCCATCTTTTAAGAAGAGTGAATTTATAATTTGGTATTTGGATGTATTTTGAAAAAAGAAGATTTAAAAGGTGGATATGATGGAATAAGATGTAAAAAGAAAAAATTACCCCCACTTCATTAATTAGTTGTTAAATATAAAATTTAATTTCGTTTAATTAAGTAATATATTTAATTAATATTTAGATTTTTAAAATAACTAATTCAATTTAAATTTAATATAGAATTTAGAAATATATAATTTCTATTTTTTTGGGTTAAATTATCCAAAAAATATATAATCTAATATTAATTAGAAATAAATATATAAATTCTATAATTAGAATTAATATAATTTAATATATTAATTTTTATTTTTGTGACTTTTTTTTCTGTAGTAAAATAAATCTTTACGCATTTACTAAAAAAAAGGGGTATCTCGATATAAGCCTATTTTTTTTTCGGTCACT
>CM018903.1:7153744-7158744 GCA_009663005.1 Actinidia chinensis
TTAAAAAGTAATCTAGAGTTTATAAATCATATTGTAGGCTCATGTTTACATACCTCAATTGACACAATTGGAATATTTATCTATACCATGGGCATCATAACTAAATTTTATTTTCAATCGACTCTCATTTCACCATTAAATTCCTTTATCCTCATAATCCATGATCATACATACACACCATCTAAGTGTTTCTCAATCTCCCATATCTTTCTTTCTTTCTTTCTCCCTCTTTGTTCGTGTATTTTCTGTCTCTCTATTTTCTTATAAGAAAATAAGTCCAAAAAATTAGATTTGGTTGGTGAGTTTGGTAGTGGCCCATCAGTCTCCCCATGCGATCCTTATAGTTCCATATACCCCATTCCATACATGGTTGACATGGGTTCCAAAAGTAGGACATGTGTCAAGTTTTCTGTTATGCTTTATTAGAAATATTTTTTAGATATAAACTATGTTATTGTAAAAATACCAATAAAAAATTACAAAATTCTATCAGTGTATTTATATATTTTTTCTTACTATACTAAGATAAAAATAATTAAGGATCAAGGTATTACAATTTGACGTTTGAAATTTGGATACGTCTTTCTTGAGAATTGATCTTGGTTTTTTCCAAGTTGTGTTGGTGTGGTTTTAAGTCCTAGCACCATCAGTAAAACATAACAGTGTAGCCTTTAGATAGATCACCGGTCGTTGAAAGTCGGTAAAAGGTGAAAAGGGTATTATCATGACAGTAGAAATAAAACTAGATTAATAGCCATTTCAACCAAGAGAAGTTATTTACTATGAAGAAACCTTTGCCCCGTAGCTTCGTACTAAACTTAAGAATGCTATTAGCTTTGCTTATTATAACGATTTTAAAAATTTTTTAAATGTATGTCAAAAGTGCATTTTTACATGGTTTCATTTCTCTGAAAAAGTTTATGTTAAACACCACCCACCCGATTTTGAAAGATCACTATTTTCAAATCCTTCTTTCAAATTGAACCAAACCTTTGTATGGCTTGAAACACGCCCCCAAGAGCATGTACGAAAGATTAAGTGGATTTCGTTTGGAAAAAGGTTTTACAGAGAAACATTGACACTCCTACCTTTATTTACCAAAATTAAGAATGATGATTTACTTATTGTGCAAATATATTTTGATAATATTATTTTTTGATCACAATGAAATTATGTGGTAGTGAATTTTCAAAAATTTGCAAAAAGAATTTGAAATGAGCATGTGGGTGAACTAAATTTCTTATAGGTTTCAATTAAACAAACAAACTGGAATATTTATCAATCATCTAAATATATAAAAGACTCTTCTCAAGAAATCGATTTAAAAATAAGAAAAAAAATTTAATGCAACCCAATGAATTCACAACCAAACTTGATAAAGATAAAATGGTAGAACTGTTTACATTAAATAATATCGAGGAATGATTTGTAGTTTACTATATTTAACGCCATTAGGCCATAAAAAACAGATATCATGTTTAGTTTTTACTTATTGCTAGAATTTCAATCATGTCCCAAAAATCACATTTAATTGCTGTTAAAAGAATTTTTTCGATATTTACTTGGCACAATAGATCTATGTTTTATGATATCCTAAATTCCACTTCTTGGATTTAGTAAGTTATGCAGGATGCAAATTTTGTAGGGTGCAAATTGATCGTAAAGTTACAGTGGTACGTGTCACTTTTCTATGAACACCACTCATTTTTTTGGTTTAGTAAGAAACACGTTCGATTGCTCTCCCTCCACGTTGAGCTAATATATTCCCGCAGTCTTGTTGTGCTCAAGAAGTCTTTATATGAAGCAATACTTGAAATTTTAAATTAAAATGTGATCAATACCCATTAGCGATAATACTAGTGCGTAAATATTTCTAAAACCTATTGCTTTCACATCACGAACAAAACATATGAATTTAGACATCATTTGATTCGGATCATGTTTCAAAGGAGATTGAACTAAAATAATTTATAAGTACTAACTTAATTTTTATGGGCGTCTAAAAAATCTTCATCACAAAACCACTTCAAGATGACCGTTTCTCTGCACCATTCGTCAACTTGGTATGTGATACCTACGATATTGCGCATAATATTTCAGGTATTTATTTATTATATAAATATTTTACTATTATGAATCAAATACCTTATTTAAGTTTTTGTGAAAAAATCTTAAAACTTTTTTCTGAACTTCAAGCAAGAACTCTCCTGTTGCTGCTCCCGGGGAAAAAGAACGGTTTGTGTTCATCTCTAGTTTGAATATTTCTTTCCCAAGTCATTTGCATATGAATCTTACAAGTTTCTTCACGCTTTTATTTCTTTCTTAAAACCTCTATTCCTTCGTTGCAAACTCAAAACTTGAGTCCTTTACTCTTAAACTCATCCTTTGAACATTTTTTTTTTTTCTTGTAGGCGTCGAGCCTATTTGAAACAAAAGAAACACACTGAATACTGAGTGCCATGGGTCCTTTATGCTTCGACAGTTAGTCCTATTCACCAATAACTTTTTATTTGTGGAGTAATGATCCCTTTAGCTCTTACTGTGCGCAACTTCATCATCCGAGCATCCAGAGCCATTAGTCATGAGAGGACCTTTTTTTGAGATAAAGATGATGCATGCCAATTTCTGATTGTACATTTATGCAGCAGCAGTTATATCAAATTTTTTTGAGAAGAAGAAGCCATTTTTGAAACTAGACAAGAAACTGGTATCAGTAATAAAAATTGTTTCTTTCAAAGAATCGTAAAGAGAAAGAAGAAGAGAAACTAATTTTGGAATCTAGGAAAGAGATTTTTTCATACAAAATATGGCTAAAAGTCGTCCTTTCCTGAGCACATTCGCCCTATAACCCAATAACAAAATAACTTAATTGCGATTTTTTATTTTTTTTTATTTTTATTTTTTTTTGGTCAGATTACATGCGTCATCACAGTGCGTCACTCGCATCTGATTCCTTTGTCAAATCTCATCTAATATATTCCTGTTCTCTTCTCTCTTCCAAGCACATATTTTCTGTTCTCAATCCTTTATACTCTGAAGTTATCTTTTCTCTTTTTCTTCCTAGTTTCATTCTATCACACTTCTTAAGAAAAAGATGTAGCATCGCAAACCTAATTCATCCAGTCTAATTCTAAAAGCAAAAAAGATGCACATCACAACTTGATTCACAAACAACAGAAGCAAGACGATTCCTTGATCATGTCATCTAGAACAAGATGATTCTGTCAGTTTCTAAGATGAGTATCTTTCTCTTCTAGTCATCGGGATTTTTTCCCATAAATAAATCTGTGACAGAAGAGAGAAGCACAACTGATAAAGGTGTCTAACTCATATATTTTCTGATTGCTTGCCTCACCTTTTCTGGATTCAATGTTCATATTTAGCAAGTTTTCAATCATATTTACGTTAATAACTTCATCATGAAAGGGGGAGCATCTTTCGATGGGAGCTATACATTATCCTTTTTGTGATTGTCAAAAGGGGGAGAACTAAGGATATACAAAATTTTGTTATTCCCATACAATGACTTAATAATAAAAGGCTTCTTCTCAGTGATTTTACATACTGCTTTGATCATCTAGTTATAGTAACAATGTTCTTAAAAATTTTATATCATAATTGTAATCATAAAAAATGGTGAGATTGTTAGCCCTATGACGTCAATCCGATTATTTCGCAAATATTTTGTGATAACAAATTCTATCTTTTTTTCTAATTAGTTAATTCAGTATAATAGTTGCAAGAAACATCCAAGGCACATATTCTCAAGGATCAAAATAATTGAAGATATTTGGATTGCAAAGCAAAAGACTTCAATCTTGAATATCTCAAGAATAAAGACTTTCATTAGGATTTTTGTAAGGTCTTGTAATGGTTAAATTCTTGAGGCTCTAAAATGACCTTAATATTCTTCATGCATTTTAAAAATAACAAAAGTGCATTAAAACTAGAGTTTCTTAAAATGTGCTAGCAATAATCTTATCTTTGAAAATTTAATTACATTTTAAAAAATACGGTTAATAATAATTTTTAATTTTGAAAATTTTGGATTTTCAAGTTTTAAAAATTGCTAGCAACAATTTTTGACTTTGAAAATTTAATTGCAAATTTGAAAAATATGCTAGCAACAATTTTGACCCCCTTTGAAATTTTGATTCCAAGTTTGAAAAATTGGTTAGCAACAATTTTCTTGATTTGAAAATTTAAATTCCAAAGTTGAAAAATTAGTTTAGCAAACATTTTCTCCTGATTTGAAAATTTGATAGGCAACAATTTCTGACTTTGAAAATTGGTTGTAACTTTTGAAAAATTGGTAGAAAACAATTTCTGCTTTGAAAATGTAGTTTGCAACTTTTGAAAATTTGGATAGCATAATTTTTTGTACTTGAAAATTGGCTAGCAATTTCAAATTTCCCTCCAACGGTTATATTCTTGCTAGGCCTATAAATACATATCCTTACCCTCTCATTTTACAAAGTAAATCAAGTGAGAAAAACAAGCCTTGAACTCAAGCATACTTCTTCAATTTCCTTTGAGCCTTCAATTTTATTCATACAGAGTTCTAAAGTAGAGATACATTGTAAAAGCTTTACTTGTATATTCCTTCTCAAAAGGAGAAATTGTTATTGTGAGTGAAATCTCAAATCCTATCAACCAGTCGATTGTATTAAGAGGTTGATTTGACCCTTGAGGGTTGTGTGACCTTTGTGGGTGTGAATAGGATTTTTCAACCCTTGTAAAGAAGATGGTGTGCTGTTGGCGTGTAAAGGTGAAAAAAGACTCCACACGCAAGTAGTTGGTTATAGATGTGAATCTCACAAGTGGTATGCTTGGGGAGTAGACGTAGGTCAGTAGACCGAACCACTAGAAATCGCCGAGTTTTATCTTCTCCCTATCTCTTTATTATGGTGCCAGTTTATATTATTTTGCATTGCATCCTGTCTTTTATTATATAATTTTTTATTAAAGAAAAGTTTTGCCATAACCCTATCACCCCCCTC
>CM018903.1:7181244-7183744 GCA_009663005.1 Actinidia chinensis
GAATTATTAATAATTTCTAACTTAAAAAATTACAAAATTTAAATATATTATTTATAGCCACGAGATCGTTAAATCTAATTAAGTCTCATCAAAAAGCCTGAGGCCCATGACCCAAGCCCAGGATAGTATAGGCTGGGCCTAGCCTCAATTTCAAAGCCCTTGGGTCGGCCCACGGCCCACCTTGAATGCCTAGCCCATGGCCCACCCAAGGCCCGACCGTGACCCAGCTTAAAGGCCTGACATATGGCTCGACGCGTGACCTACCTCGAAGGTATTAATTTTTTATAATATTTTATATGTAAATAATCAATATCTATGAATGATTTTATGTAATAACGAGTTATTTTTTTTCATCTTTGATATTTTTAGTCTTTTAATTTAGAATAAAATATATTTATAAAAAATAATTGTTTAAAGGCCCGCAGGCTTAGGTCTAGGCCCAGGCCTAAGCCCGGCCCGTAGGTCTAAGCCCATAGGCCCAAGCCCATGGGTTGGCCTTGTGTCTCATCTCTTAGGCCCATGGGCTGGCCCGACCCGTTGACTAGTCAAAGCCCACTGGTCTCAGTCCAAGTTCGGCTCATGACGACTCTTAAATTTAACGATTCGAATATTAAACGTAGAACTTGAATTCGAGAAACGTTAGCTCACGGTCTGTAGAAAGATTTGGACATACTTTCAGTGAGTCTTGTTATGTTTTACTTAAAAATATTTTAAATAACGATAGCATGTGTTATATATTTAAAACTTATGTTTTATGTTAAAAACATACTATGTTTTAATTGTGCCATAAAATGTAAAAGGATTAATTTGTAAAAGTATGATTTTAGACGACACATGATTCTAACGATGCCCCGCGTAGAGAAAAAAGAATATAGCGGGTACGAGTAATAAGAGATCATGACCAGAGGAGTTAGGATGATATCATGCCTATTATATTTTGGGGTCGCTCCCTAATTACGGTGATCATTGAACAGATATGTGTTGAAGTTGTCAATCAATATAATTTAGCTCTGATATAATATCAAGGGTAGTTGCATAAGAGCCAATGATTGAAATAAAATGATTGCAAAAGAGAAATATTTTCAAGTATGAAATGAATTTATGTTGTATACTTTCATGGGCACATGTATGTTTCGTATAACTTGACTCATACTAGCCTAGTACTTAAGATATAGTTGTACATAAAAATTTCAGGTAATGAGAACGATGAGGAGCGCAACTGAGAGCTGGTGACCATAGCATTGTCTTGGATAACCTATGTTATGTGTTAGTATATGATGTATATTTTGTTGATGGTTGTGCCGGGTATTGTGGCCAGAACCGTGGGTTGTAATTATTTATATTCAGGATGAATGTAATAACATTATATATGGTATGACACATCAGCTCTGGGTATTTTAAATTTAATTCCATATGTTTTTATTTCATTCAAGCATGTATTATTGAATGATAAGAAATCCTTAAACTGAGACATTTAGTAGGCCTTAGTGGGTGGATCCCATTGGCTGGTCACGTGACACCTAAAATATAGGTGGAGCCAAGTAGATAATGGGTCGGGTCGGGTCGTGACAAATGTGTTAGTACATAAATTTTAGTGAAAATTAATGAATAGTCCATTTATAGGTAGTTGTGGCGCAATTAGTTGGGTTGCGAATCTATCTTTAGATAGTTCATGATAATCTTTGATAACAAAAAGTCGATAATTTTTTATGTGTAAACAATATTTCTCTTCTTTAAATTATAAATTTATTTATTTATTAATTATCCAATAAAAAAATGTCAACTCATCACTACCACCAGCGGCAGGTCGTCGACGACTTTTTCAGCAAACTTTTCAGAGATAAATTTTATCGTTTCAGTATTTTGCAAGTATAAAATGAACAATGATAATTTTTTATTTGACTTTCCAAAGATAAATTTATCTCTTAAAATGAGCAATGAAATTTTATTGTCCGACTTTTCAACGAACTCTGGGAAGTCGTCGGAGGTTTGTTAAAAGTGACCGGTCGCCGACCGAAAAGTGGAATCTTGCGGCCAGTGGTGATTGCCAAAGAGGGTATGGATGGATGAAGTGTAATGAGAAATAGGAAATTGTATAACCGTATAAAGAGTATAAGAATATTTTTGTCAGGTGTAGTCAAAAAGAAATTGTAGTTTTAACTTTTTTGTGACATAGATCAAATGTGATAGAAAATTAGTCCCAAGTATATTAGAGGTAATCTCCCTAAAATTTAAAGAACCGTTTTCAACATTGTCCTTTTATTTTTCATTTTCAAATATACTTATAGTTATTTACAAGGGTTAAGAACTCCCAAATTTTAATATTGACATTTTAAAGTGAACAATTTTTTTTGAATATTTTCAAATAGAAATATGGACAAATAAAAGGTCAAAGTGAACAATCTTTTTAAAATATTTTTAAAGAAAAAGATGGACAAATAAAATAGAACGGATGTAATATTCTTTTAGTAAATTGACAAAAAATATATAAGAGTATTTT
>CM018903.1:7231244-7253744 GCA_009663005.1 Actinidia chinensis
GTGGCCCAAGTCCGCCGGGAAGCCGCCGCCGATGGTGTTCCGGGAGAGGTCTAGGAAGGCGAGGGCGGTAAGGGAAGAGAAGTTGCCGAAAAACTCACCGGTGATCTCGCTGCCGGAGAGGTCGACGCCGGTGACTCTGTTGCCGGAGCAGGAGATTCCGGGCCATGAACAGGGGTTTGGGCTCTCGGTTTGGCTCCAAACAGAGTATCTTCCCTGATTGACTCGGTTGCGGTCTGTGAGGTAGCTTTTTAAGTTCAGTAGTGCTTCTGTGTCGGATTCTAGTGAGTCTGCAACAACAATTGTACCTGAAATTGAATTGGGTAACAGAATTTAAGTCAAACCCAAAAAATCATACATATAAAAAAACTCAAAGCTGAATTGATTGTACAGATAGATACAACATATGTAGATAGATTTTCAAGTGAAATAATTGTAACTAAAATTGAATTTAAAAAAACCCAAGATTTTGTTTTGAGTTTCTGATCAAACCTACGACATCATCCTTCAAAATCTCAAAATTTAATGCTTCAACGCACCCATATATACACCCATATACATAATATATATGTGTGTGTGGGTGTGTGGGTGTGTGTATCAGTATTATCTTTGACTCTGCTACGTGAAGATGAAAGTTTCAGAAGAAAATTTGATGACACGAAATGGAAATTGAGAATAGAGAGAGAATTTGGTTAGTACCTGTGATTAAGATTAAGAAAATGATTAGTGGGATTCGCCAAGAATCAAATTCTGACATGATCAGAATCAGTTAAATCTGATCTTCTTCCTCTGCTTCTCCTCCTCCTCTAATGCCAGGACTTCAGACTAGTAGTCATGGGATGAGATTGATTGGAAACAGAATTAAAGTATGCAATTTTTTCAGAGCCTATATATATATATATATAAGTGTGCGTGTGTGTGTGTGTGTAGAGAGAGAGAGAGAGAGAGAGAGAATGTGTGAGAGTCTGGTTGAATTTTAGAGCGCCTGCAGATGGACCAAACCAAAGTTGGAACAAATGCACGTACGCCAAAATACTCTATTCTATTGCTCTCTCTCTCTCTCTCTCTCTCTATATATATATATATATATATTGTGAGGAGTGACTTTACGAAATGAAAAAAGAAAATTGAGGATATACACATGCGGTGGTCATGCGGCGGTGCAAGCTGCTCCAGTCAGTCACCAGTCAGTAATATACCTAGTTGCGACACAAAAATAGTAAGAACGGTCGCCGAAACTGCTTCCGAGAAACGGCTCCCTGACGGGCAAGTTAGATGACCGAAACATGTATGTAGAGTGAGAGTATGTATTTTTTAGCCCAAAGTGCATACCTTTTTAAAGAAATAAAGGTTGAATTTATATGGCACAACTTGGCGCGTGCCTAGACGCGCTAGCTGTCGTGTCACTAAACAGACTGCAACTCAGCCGGTGTTCATACGCGCCGACCACTAGGTCAACCACTTAAGGCTGACTTAGTCACGTTCCTAGGGCCTTGCTGGTATCCTGTCATTATGATATCAACGTCTTATCCCGAGCATGGGGGTTGTCAAAAGAAGTTTCGCCGTGCAAGTTACCTTTTATCCCCTAACATGCTTTGTGATCGCCGTCAACCGTTGCCCCTTTCTAAACTCCGATGCAGTTAATCCATCGAGCTTACTAAATAGCGATATCTTGGGAGTAATAATGGCCTTAACTCGGACAATGCCTATGTTAAGTGGTGTCTCGATCGAGCTTCGACGCAGGAAGGTCACCGAACTTACTTCATAGTGATAGCTCGGTGTCGGTGTCCGCCCTAGCAATGCTAGAATCCATAGTTATATAATTTATCCCCTTATAATTGTCTCTCAGGTCGCATGAGTTGGGTCAATATTTGCCGAGGTAATATGAACTGTACGTGCTCCTCATTCGAGTTCGTAGTTTATCGGGCACGCTGATGCCTGTTAGTTGTTTTCCTCTTGTCTAAGTCTGTCATTTCACTGTACTATTTGAGCCACGTGTTAGGGTCTTATTAGTCAGCGTGCTTAGTTGGTGCATTAGTGTCGAGGTCCCTCACCTGCCCTTAGGGCTCGTTTGGTGAGAACGCACGGCTGGGTAACTATCACGTGTTCGTCTATTGTTGGTTCAGGGGTAATTTGCTGCACATGAACCGACGCGCACGTTAGGACACATTTGGGCTTCATTCCTGCCTCTTCACCTTCCTTATAGGGGTCCATTCGTCTTCCTCTTGTCTTGCTATTCATAAACTCTTGAGAATGTTCTAGAGAGAGAAAGTGCTCCCCCTCCATTCATTGCTGTCGTTCGATTGCTCGTCCGACAACCGTTCAGATTCCTCGCGACTAATCTCTGATTGATCCCCAACCACCATTCCGATTTCTTAATTTCGCTTGGTTACGTTTCGGACGATCATTTCCTTCCTATAGTTCCTTTGTATTTTTCTGCAACTCTTTTGCTTTTTCATGCTTTGTGCTATTTCTGTCTTTGCTTGTGTTTTGCCTTTCTTTGGCATCTGTACAGAGTTCCTGACCTTGACTTGTCTGCCATTGTTGGAGCTCTAATCTTTCTTGAATTTTTGTAACCTCAGTCGCCCTTGACCCATTTTTCCTAATGAAACGGGTCCAGGCTGCCCTGCAGTATCATTGGCCTTATGGATTTATCCCATATGCCCTTTTGTTGCTGAGATAGGTTCAACGCAAGAAGAGGGTTTGATAATTGCCCCTTAGAAAATAATAAGTAATCTTAGAGGGTCAAAGCTCGGTGCTTATGGTAAGCTCGTTTGACTCTGCTCCCAGAAGCTCGTCACAACTATCAGGTTGAGCTCATTCTAACTGTCTTGAGTTGAACCGAGCTCAGATGCTGGTCCATGACAACGGCACTTCAAACAAATTTAGGACTGACCACTGCATCCCCAAGGATGTTCAGATAGAGTGTCCCAGGCCAAACAAGGATGCAAATCTAGTCGAGGGCCACGAGGACTACATATCAGTTCGTATCTGGCTAGTCCACCAAGCCGGGCTCCGGTTTCCAATCAGCCCAATACTGAAAGAGGTGATGGCACACTGTCACCTCACCTTCATGTAAGTGTCCGTCAACTTCATATGAACCATGCTCGCAGTGGACGAGTTGATGCGCCAGATGAAGCTCCCCTTCAGTGCCGAGGACTTACCGCATGTCTATATCGTGGTGCAGCCGAAGAGGGAGCCAAGCACATCCTTCTTGAAGGGTAACCATTACCTGCGTCTTAGGAACCCCCTCCAGCCATAAACTAGGCTGGTCACTGACAACCCATACAAGGATTTGTTCCCGATGAGTTTGTCTAGGTTTTAGGTAATTAGGAGTTTCGGGCTCGGGACGATGGCCGCTGGTCGTTTCCAAGATACAATGGTCGTTTGCTTGACAGTAAGTGTTTCCTTTACTAAATATGTAATCTTTATTCTTTTGAAGTTTCTTATGTTAATACTAATACTTGTTGTTGTTGTTGTGCAAATTTCAATGACAAATTTAAACACCGATCTAAAGAGTGCAAGGAAGCCATTCAAGCCGTCAACAATAGACAAGCTTATAGGAAGGTAACCGATCTTCTTGGTGTCATCCATTTCTTCATGGCTCTGGTCAAATTTAGTGTTTGGCTTGGCCTCTGCTTCCTCCACTCTGGTCTTTTCTTGATCCACAAACTCTTTCAAGTGCTCATCCCGAACGAGCTAGTCAAGAAAGGTCTTCAAAGCTTGAAAATTTTTTAAGTTCTATGTCCCTTTTCCTCATGGTAGGAACACTTTCACAGTTAATTGTGCCTTTTGGGGTCCACTCCCAAGGGGGGTTCGGGTTTCGTGAAGTATGGCTTATCTCGAATTCAAGAAAGGAACTTGTAGATCGGTTATTTGAAAATTACATTGATCCCTTGCCTTGCCCAGTTCTAGTGATCAACTGGTCATCCTTCCATCTTTTAAGTTACCCTTTGCCCTGGGGAGCTAAACCTGCATTTCATTCTACTTGCTGGATGTCATCCTCTAGCCGGGGCGAACATTTCAACCAAAAACATGAGGTCCCGGAGCTCAGCTGAAGGATTGAGCGTTAGATCTTCCCAAATTCTTTTTCTAAGAGTTAGTCCGAGCTTGTAACTGACTATTGCTAATTCATCTGAACATTCTTCGATCTCGTAATAAGTCTCCCAATAATGCTTGTTGTAATTACAGAATGATTCGATCTTACCCTTCCTAAGTGTCAGAAGAGAGCCAACTCCCTTTGACGCTTTCGTATTTATAATGAACTGAGTTACGAATGACTCGGTGACCTGATGAAAGTTTTCAACTGATCCTGCAGGCAGCCGGTCGAACCATTTTAACCCGAGATCACCTAGGGTCGATGAAAACACTCGGCACATTAGTGCGTCCAAGTGATTCTAGAGCCTCATCATCTGTATGACTTGACTAGTGTTGGATCTCGGGTCTAACTTCCCGTCGTACAGAGTGAATTTTGGTAGAGTAAATTTTTCTGGTGGATTCATTCCCTCAATATCTTGGGAAAATGGCACTTGGTACCTCGGGATGAGTTCTCATGACATGGGCCTAGTCGTAGAGTTGCTGACCCTGCTGGGATGATGTCTTTACCCAATACTGCAGTGGTTCGACTGTTAAACTTGTCATGTTGATCACCTCATCGGTTGCGCTTGGCATTAAGAATCTCGTGGAGATCCGTACTGGAGGGAGTTTGGCTAGGAGATACTCTCCGCTTGCTCGACGCAACGAAGTTACTATCACTCTAGTTGTCCAGGATGATGCGGGATCCGCGCTGTCTTTTATTTTTACCCGCTCGAGGTGGGGGGGTTTGACTCTTTGGTTATGTCTTCAAATGGGTCTGCCTCTACCATTGGGGCCGACTTCATCAACCTGTTGTCAATCAAGTTCTGTGCCATTTCGGCCAATTGGATTTACAAGCATTGGATGGTTATGTATCGGTTGTCTCCTCCTCCAAGGAGCAACTGGCCTAGATTCTGCCTAGAGGTGGCCCTGGTCATCCTCCTCTAGGCATCATCCAATAGTTTAGCCCATTTGCCCCTATGAGTTTTAGGTGCGCGAGGGGCTCTCTGTGAAGTTCTCAATTGTCAGAACCATTGTTGCTTTGTGATGCCATCATAACTGGCCTTGGAAATGTCTATAATCGATTTTTCACAGACGACGCTAATTTGGGGAGCGAGTTTATGAAATAAGAGAAAAAAATCGAGAATAGACACCGATTGTGGTGCAAGCTGCCGCAGTCAGTCACCAGTAAGCAATGTGCCTAGCTGCGACACCGAAACAATAAGAACGGCCGTCGGAACAGTTTTCAAAAAATAACTCTCTGACGGTCAAGTTAGATTGCCGAAACGTGTATGTAGAGAGAAGAGTGTGTATGTATTTCTTAGCCCAAAGTTCGCGTACCTTTTTAGATAAATAAATTCTAAATTTATATGGCACAACATGATGCGTGCCTTAACGTGCTAGCTATCGTATTATTGGACAGACTGCAGCTCAGCAAGTATTCGTACATGCCGACCGTTGTGTAAGTGAATAGGCAGTTGACTCTTTCACACTCTTAGGGCATGGTTGGTAGTCTGTCAGAAGAAGATTCGTCGTGTAAGTTACCTTCTATCCCCCTGACATACTTCGGGATCACCGCCGACCGTTGCCCCTCGTCCAAACTCCAGTGTTGTTACTCCACTGAGTTTACTAAATAACAACAGCTCGAGAGTAATAGTGGTCTTAACTTGGACAATACTTGTGTTATGTGGTGTCTCGACCAAACTCCGGCGCAGGGGGCCTACCGAACTTGCTTAATAGTGGTACCTCGGTGTCGGTACCCGCCCTAGTAGGCTAGAATCCATTGTTGTATAATATATATAAGATTTTTGATTACTTAAATTTGTTGAGGTCTTGTTCTTACACTATTGTTCTTTGGTAACAGGAGGGTGAAGAATATAGGGATTTAGAGAAGATGTGGCCGGGGGAGTTTGAAATAAGAGCCGCCTATGTTGACTGACTGGTTTTTGCTTACAAGTACAGGGCTCTGTCTCCCTCTATATGAGGATTGACATCACAGAGTAAGAGGGAAGGAAACATGGTTTTGCTTTCACGTCTGTTTGTTGTTTTATGATTCTAGAACCCCAATAACTAATTTTATTTTGTTTAATTTTTCTGCTTGGAAAACTATCGTGAAAGTGAGGCCTGCAATACAGATTTAGAGTGGGTGTAGGTGTGATCTAGACACAGGATGATTGTAGTCAATAAATATACTTTTTATGAGTAGTTCTCTAAATAAATATAACCTTGTCTGGTTATGATTTATGAATTAAATGTCTGTCAAATTAAAAATAAATTCAAAGTGGGCCAGCTTCGAATCAAAATTGTGGTCCACACTATCATGACTTTTCATAAATTACGAATGAATTACTTCACACTCGTATGAGATATGAGTTTTACTGTTTTACACTATCAATTGGATACGAGACTCACACCTTATTTGAATATGTAATAATTCATAGAGTGTACCGAACTTTATTGTTTGTCGATCGATTTATTTTCTTTATTTATAAGATTGATTATTATTCACCAATTTAGGACTCTTTTTATGGTTGGTTGCTTCTTCTTATTGTAGGGTTATTTGTTGGGTCTATATAAGTGCTTGTGTGCTTGTGTTATTATACTTTTTAATATGATAGATTGTCCAATTTAATCATTCATGTAGTTATTTATACCAGTAAATAATATACTCATTCCGATTGACAAAAAAATATATATAAAAGACTGATTTTTACACTCCAGCTTTCTCTAAAAATACTGATTTTTAATCTTTGCATTAAAGAGAGAAGTGTGTCATTAATAATCAATGAAAAAGCAACTTGACAATTTTACAATATAAAGAAAAAAAAACGTGTTTTTGGAGAAAATAAAAATGTGAAAATTATTTTGATATATATATAATAGAAAAAATAAATTCACACCTCTCAATTTTTTCATAAGGAATAAGTCCTACAGTTCTATAACATTATATATACAAGGGATGTCTCTGAAAAATGTGCACGTAAATTATTACATTTGTAAATCATTTTTCAGAGGCCAAATTAAATTGTCTATAAATTTTTTTTATAGTGAAATTTATGTAAGATTCACCATGAAACAAAACCATGATCCAAACACGTAGCAGATAAAGAAGCTTTTTATCTATTTTTGTTTTTAAATTTTTCTGTATTTAGTAAAATTTTATAATTGTTTGTTCAAAATTTTTGAATTTTTTCAATTTCAATTGATAAGAATAGTCTAAAAATATAAAAAAATAATAAATATAAAAAAGAAAATTACTAAAGATGCTTTCACATTTTTTTCATTAAGAAAAATCAAAAAAATATAAAATTTTGATCAAATAATTAAAATAAATACTAAAAATTCAAAAATTCAAAAATCAAAACGAATAAAAAAATCTCAAAATAAGTTAAACCAGACGATTCTATATATATATATATATATATATTAGTAATTGTTCCCCTGACAGGTAAGATCTTTGTCTTGATGTGTTCCCTAGTTTTTGGCCAATGGGAATCATTGCCGCCTTTGACGTGCCACAATATTGTGGATCTGAATTTCACATTCGTTTTGTTTCACATGCTAACAAAATAAAAGCTTTTTTGAAGAAAAAAATAAAATTAAAAAAATAGGTTGACTGAGAAAATGGATTCTTCAACCAAACAAAAGGTTGTCATTTTATAATTAAAATAATCATAATTTTTTTTATAATTTCATTTTTTTTTGCACAATTGTGTTTAAAAACTCATTTCAAAAACAAGTAATGAACAGTGGTTGGTGGTGGGAAGGTAGTCACGAAAAGTGGTGGTCCGAGGTGGGGGAGTCAACAAAGGGTCGCTGGAGGTGGCATGAACAACATGAGTTGGTGTCTGGATGTGAGAGTGGTGGGAGGTGGCCGAAGGTGAAGGGGAACCTGACATGTTGGTGGCAGGAGAGAATAAAAACTTGTCTAAAGCCATGTGAAACCACAAATGCTATAATTAGATATAAGATTAATATTACTCAATTAACAATTAATGCTTCATATCCCAAAAAAAAATATTTAAAAAGATATCAAAAATTAAAAATTTATGAATTAGATTCATTTATGAATTAAATGAAATGGGTTACATTTAAAGCAGTGTGTCCCTTTGTTTCAATCAATTACAAGGATAGTAATGTCCACACACCTTGGAGGTAGGTAAACATAATTTCACTCGATAACAAATCCCCAATATAAGTTTTTTTTTTACCAAAGGTAGGATGTTAGTAGGTTAATTAGTACATTAGATTGAATCTCTTTTTAAAACGTACAACCACTTAACTAAGTTCAAATCTGAACAAATTCAAATCATCAATTCTTTTATAGAATACATCAATTTAAGCTAGAGAATTAAACTAAGATGTCCCATTTCTAATAAACAACACACTTAAAATCTATACAAAAATTGAATAAGAAAAGGTTTTTTTGGTAAGGGTCCATGACTTGTACATTGTATCCACTGATAGTAATTGGTCAAAGGAAAGGGACGTTTTTTCCTCCAAGAGTAGTTGGGTTGCTTTTTCTTTTCATTTTTTTAAGAATGCCTTGTAAGACAGACAAAATTTTCTCTCTCTCTCCCTCTCTCTTTCGTTGTTTGTTTATGGAATATCATCTTCTCTCTCTAACCTCAATTGAGGAAGAGTACTAGACATGGACAAGTTCGCACGTGTGATCCCCTGATCAATTTATTTTTACGTTCTTGGATTTGGGTTAATGTCTAGAAATTAACATCATCACCTAAGACCATGTCACCCGAATCAAATTATAATCATCAAATTAGTTTATAAAGTCAAAGCTATTATCCATGATAGTTATCCAACAAGCTAAATTGTATAGTCGTGTTGAGCTATCAGGAAAATATATATATATACATCACATCAATGATATTAGGTAGAGGTGCAAATTCGGCACCGAGCAAGTTCGGCTTTTGGCTTTGTCCATGCGGACATGGGACCGGCCTGAAGCCCGCCAGCTCAGCGGACTCGAGTTAGACACTTCCAGCGAAGTCCTGCTCGTTTGAGCAGCCTGACTCATTTGAACCCGAAACCCAACCCGCTACGTCAGGCCTGCCCAATCATCCAGTCCGTCCTGCCACGTGTCAACACCCTACCAAACAAAAAGAAAGTTTGATGGGCCCAAAAATTCCCCCCAAAAAAAAATCGAGTCCCGGTCCCACGAGCCGAGCTGGATAGAGTGTTTGGATTTTGGATTGGGCCCACCCAAGTCCACCACCTACATGATCTAGGTTCAACCCGAACCGAACCCATCCAGATCTGTGATCAAATTGGGTTGACCCGGCCCAATCCGCCTCAATTTGCACCTCTATTATTAAGTGTCATGAGATGCTACTTATTTTGTATGCTAAGTCTCCACATAAACAAAAGTGAGTTCCAATTTTATTGACTAAATATCTAGGTAGTTAATGAAAATAAAAGCACTCCATTAGTTGTGTTAAGAAGTTTACTATCTATTATTTTAAGTTTTTCTTTATACATTAATTAAGACAAAACAATAATAGTTTTTATTTTTTGTAATATCAAGAGTTGTTTTTGTCTTTTAATGGTTGGAAGTTAGTATTTTAATGGGCCTATTTAATTTTTATTAACTTGTTAGGGATATTTAACAATGAGTCTAATATCTAAAAGGAGTGTGGTTCATTTTGCATACCCTTAACTAAATTATTGGAGGGAAAAAAAAGATTGATTCTAACTAATTTATCCTAACACATTCACTAGCACACACAATAACTAAAGCAATGAAGATGCTCTGAGTTTGAGGTAGGAGTTGTGCCTGCAAACAAGCTGCCCTTATTATGTGGGGCTTGTTCTAGTCTCGGTAATGTGATCTAAATTGTTCATTTTATAAGACTCGTTGAGTAGATAATTCATGCAAAAATTTATTTAGGTTGGTCTTCTTATCCGAAAATGGAAATCATAACTAAAAAATAGGAACTGTTTTATTAAGAGAAACACTACAGTTCTAGAATTTGAATTAAGAAAAGTTTTCAGAATTCAAAATGAATGATTCAGATTTCACTTAAGTTTCTAGATCTCACATAACCAAATGAATCTGAATCACTTATTTTGAAATATAAGAACTTTTCTTAATCCAAATTCTGAAACCGTAGTAGTGATCTTTTATTAAATCATATTACAATTGATTTACAGGATTGCAATAGGATTAAACTATTTATATTACAGTTTACTCACAAAATC
Organism: Actinidia chinensis; assembly: GCA_009663005.1. Lineage (NCBI taxonomy): Eukaryota > Viridiplantae > Streptophyta > Magnoliopsida > Ericales > Actinidiaceae > Actinidia > Actinidia chinensis. The sequence continues at coordinate 7,241,532 of CM018903.1, forward strand.
ATAATAGTTGTTCATTTCTTTCAAGACAAACATAATCAGATCACATGTAATTTATTCATCGAGCACTATAATATTGATCATATAATTAGACCTAGAAAGGAATTCTAACCATTTTTTTTATCCTTTAGAACACTACTATCCCCAACCTTTTGCTTAAACCATAGATGAGAAAGCATTTATAGTTCTTGCATTTATTTAATGTATCTTATACTATAAGCATGTGTGAATCGAATCAAGAACATTTGTTCAAGAAATCTTATAGAATTTGAACATTATAGTCAAGAAAAAAAGATATTGAAATTAATCAGTCAATATCACGAAATTGTAGCCTTTGGTCAGGTCAGCAAATATGCTAATTCACAACCCTACCCGTGTGCTTAATAAGTTAAAAACAACCTTATGACCTTTCAAAGAGAGATTGAAATCGATAAAGACTTGGACATTTTGAATTTAAGAGAGAGAGGCTCTTAGAGATTTCACAAACTTTGCCATTTTTTTGTTTAGATAGCTGCTTTGGTATCTGAGTTTTTTCATCTTTCGCAAATTTTTTTCATTATTTGATCAAAATTTTATATCTGTCTGGTGGGTTCCTCTCAACGAAACGAGACCAAAAAAGTAAAAAATTGTATCTAATTTGAAAATAAATTCTGTAAAAGACAAAAATAAATCATTTTACGTTTTTTTCAAATTATGTAAAAAAAAATATATATTTGGACTACTCTAGTTAAGATGAAATGGAAAATTTTTTTTATTAAACGGTATAAAAAGTCCACTAAAAACAAAAAAAAATAATAATCAAAGTAGCTATATAAAGCCAAAAAAAGAAGGTAACCCAAACGGTGCCTAATTCCCTAAAGGAGACAATGCCACAAAGCTTTTACAGTTCTCTTTGAAGTTAAAATTAGGCCAAATGAACACAATTTTATTACTGTGTATGCAATCCGAATCTCAATTTCAACGTTGTGGACAAAGACTAGACTTGAAAATAATCAGTTTTTGACAAAAATAAAAATAAAAATAAAATTGATAATTATTTACCTTGTCAACAAATGCTTCACCAACTCACACGTCAACTTTATGACAATTTGACGGTACTAACTAGTTTCTGTCAAAACAAAGGAAGAAACAACATTACACGAACTAGGACCCCTTTAAAAACCTTCATATTTGCAATTAGAGCATATATCCAAGTAAAACTAGAGAGAGTGATAGAAATGGGGGGAAGCAAATTGCATTTCAAGCAAAGACAAAAAAATATAGGCTTCTAAATCTCATCATGACGGGCACTAGAAGCACACGACGTCATACTCTGTTGGGTTTTTTTTCCCTCCAATTAATGTCATCAAAGTATCCGAACGGGAGTTGACTAGTGACAGATGGTTAAATTGTGATGGATTAAAAAGTTTAGAGTTTAATTTGTTTAAATTAAAAATACAGGGTCTAATTTATCACTAAGATCAAACCTCAGGATTTGTTTTGTAAGTTTCCCAATAATTATATATTAGAATCTATGAAGACCGACGTTTGAATTTTCCATAGCCATGCCAGTCACAGAAGCGTGGTCCATGACTCACATATACTGCCACTGCCATTCCCCAACGAGTGGTAGGTCTCTCTAATTGTATGAGAGAGAGAGAGAGAGAGAGAGAGAGAGAGAGAGAGGATCTAGCTTAGGTAATACTTGAAAATCATTGTCCTCTAGCTTTTGGTATTACTAAATTTTTTCCAAGTGACAGTTGTTTATAATGAAGAAGTGTAATATAAGACAATTTTTCGAAGTGGCTTTTCTTTGCTTCATTAGATTCTTGATGATTATACAACACTCAAAAAAAAAAAAACTCGAACTCTAATTGAAAAACAAAGATAACAACATACATATATTCTATAGACGAGGTGTTATATAACTTTAATCTTGAATTACCCACCCAAAAAAAACACCCTTTAATTTTGAGGTTGGAATGCATTTTATTATTCAGTACTATAAATTTATATAAAGTAATGATATATATATATATATATGTGTGTGTGTGTAGAATTACATTTCACACTTCTTTTTCTCATTTATACACAAAAGGGCAATGAGACTCGGGACGATAATCGTGGTATCCACTCACTTATATCTGATGGAAAAATGGCATATATTCCAAAATTTTCTATGCCACTGTTTCAATACATTTCCACACACAATTTAGATATAAAATTTGTGTGTTTTGAGATTCTTATCATATCGTACGACTATGAGAGCAGAAAATAATATTTTGGAAATAGAATCTTAATTTTCCGAAAAACATGATAAGAGATGTATACATGTAACATTGTATAACAAGTCATAGGGTGTATTATATATATATTTGTGTATGTTTAAAAATATCATTGGTGTATCGTGAAGGAGAAATATATAACCATACCACGTCACATTGCCGACTGGGGCATTTGACCAGCATACATTTTTGGAAAAAAGTGCTTCCATTTTCTCATTGTTTCTCACTTGCCACGAGGCATTGCTTTTCAAAACTAGTTCAAGACCAGGAAAAAAATAGTGTGGTGGGTTTCCATGAAGACAAAAAAATAACAAAATTGAAGAGGTTTGCTTTTGGAAACAAGGTCAAGACCTTGAATTTTATGGCATAGATGAATTGGACAAAATATCCATAGAACTGCTTCGAAATACAAGTCGGCCCTGTTTGGTTGGTGTTTTTTCTTTTTTTAAATTGGATCGTTTTTGTACATTTCAAATTTCTCTCATCAAGAAAAACTAAAAAAATACAAAATGTAGATTGAAAAAAAATCATTAAAAATGAAAAAAATAAAAAAATCAAGGCAGGTAAATTAGGTCTAATTTAGTTCCAAACAAGGCCCTATTTTCCACCGAAGGCTAATCATATCCCTATAAAGAAATAAAACCTTCTACAAATTAACTAGGTAATAGGAGGAATCTCCTACTATCTTGATAGGTGTAACATTTTTTTATAACTTGTTTTCTAATCCGCACTACCAATTAATTCGGAAGATCAATAGGACAATTTAAATGCGCGACTAAGTTCTATATTTACTAGCTCAATACAAAAACTGATAACATGTCTAAACTAAAGGCTTTCTAAAACTGCAGGTGGCCAGATAACTATCACTTCCGCCAACCCTGACGATTATCCAAGTACATGTGACATATTTAGGCAACCAAGAAACAAATTATATATCACACGACATGCTACTTCTTGTGATGAAAGTTGGTTTGGAACGTACAAAACTAGCAAGAGATTCCTACTACCTTTATTTTATTTTATTTTTATATCACTGATTGGAAAGAAAAGGTAATAGAATGTCCTAGTTAATTAACTAATTATTTTCTAAATTAATCTTAAAGTAGGTGATATTGCAATTTCCAATAAAACAACCTAGAACCTAATTCCAAGACTTGCCTTAGTTTTATTGAGCACGCATAGACTTTGGATTCCTTATAAATCATAGTCAAATGTAGAGAAGACTTCATTTCATAACAAACCAAATTAATATCATTCTATTCCATTTATATGTATGTGTGTGTATATATATAGAAAAATCAGATCAGCCTAATGAAATGAGATATTTTTTTTAAAAAAAATGTTCAGTTTAGAGTTTTGGACCAGGTTTTCTGGGTTTGGGATTCGGCTGCCTAAACAAAAATAGTATTAAAATAATATCAAAAAAAATTTGAGAAATTCACCCTACCGAACATGGTTTAGAAAATTTTACGAGGAATCGGTCTCTTGAAAGTAAAACAAAATGTGTTTTCAAAATAAATTTTTCAAGGTATTTCTGAAAACGAATTCAGGATTTTCTTCCAAGTAGCAATCGAAGAAGCTTATTTTTCTTCTCCCCCGATATTGCAGCTTAATAGCTTTGTATTGAAAATTGTGCCATAGTATTTGTCATAACTTCTGTGCGTGAGATCGGTTAAAAACAACAAACGCCCTCCTAAATTGGCTAAGTTTGGTAATGACTTATTACATTACGTTTATACTCTATAAATCATTAGAATACATTTTCTTTTGTTTTTATGTTTATAGATCATTAGCTATAGTTTATTTTGGCGGTTGGCTTTTGGGTCTATGTTCAACTTGTGATTATGTCAATAAACTATGTATTAGACTAATTTGGATGATGTTGGAAGTGCAACATTTCCATTCTCACACGACAAAGGAAAAAACAAATTTTGGATTGCCGGATGCGTATAGAGATAGAAAGCAAAAGGCCGGCAAATGAGAACTATTTTGGAAGCAAGAAGAAACATTTTGGACTGTTTTTGGAAACATTTCGAAAGATGAGAAATTTAAAAATACTTGCAATTATTTTAAACACAAACCAAATTGTCAGTGTATATGATTAGTTAATTTACTAGTCTATATAAGTTTCCAAGAAATTATGTCTAAACGTTCACTAATGTAGCATTGCTAGTTGTGTTTCTATACAACCTAATTGCCAATAATATAGTAAAATAAAACCTTTCATTTTTTTCTTAAAAACAGAAAATAGAAATAATTATGTTATATTCCACAGTTATTTCGTTATTTCACTAGGGTTTGGTTTCAATCTCTTAAGAAATGGAAACTTTTCCATCATTTTGATGGAAACAAAAGGAATTTGTTTTTCAACGTGCTTCGTTGTGTTTTGATGCATTTTGCAATGTTATGGTACATTCGATGGAAGCACTACAATTTAGTTATTCTACTAGCGTTTTGTTCAAGTCTATTAGGAAACGGAAACGGAAATGGAAATGTTTTGATCATTTTGATGGAAACAAAAGGAAATTTCGTTCGACGACTCTGATAAAACTTGCAAGAAAATTTATGCCAACAATCATAACAAATTTTCTTTCTCCTTATGGTGTAAGGTGAATGCTCTATAATGTCGCGTTGGCAGCGGAACATTATACGAGCGATCAAAAGGACTATTTTCTGGTAGTGCAAAAAGGCTAGAATTTCATGTTGAGAAACTTAGCCAACGGTTGATACGTTTTTGGCCTTTGTTCGTAGCTAAAACTCCTGCTTTCTTCTTTGGGAAATGATTCCTCGCGAAGGGCAGCCAAAGCAGCCTTTCTCTTCTTCCTTTGCTCTCTCCGCTTCCTTAACTGATCTTCCAATGCTAATTTAGCCGTTTCAGCCGCCTCAGCCCTGCTCATTGCTTGCTCTGCCCTTGCTCTCAACTCCCCGATTTTCACACTTGCATTTTGCAACTCTTTCTTCAAGTTATCCATCTCGGGAATATTCTCAGCCCTCTCAATCAAAGGCTTGGACTCCCCCGTCGGTATAATGATAAGGGCCTTACTTTCATCTCCCCTGTCTTTGCCTTCGCCTTCGCCTTCTGATTCAGCGGTTTGTGGAAGTTTTAGGTCTTCAGAAGAGGATTCAGACCCTTCACCAGCCTTTTCTGCTTCGTCTTTTAACCATTGGCTCTCTTTCTTAGCCTCTTCGGCTTCCATTGCTAACTGCTGAACCGCTAGGTATAGTCCGGATTTTTCGTTCTTGGCTCTTGCCTCAGCTGACTCCGCTGCTGCGACCCTCGACCTCCCTTTGTGGAGTTCGGATTTCAGCATTGCAATCTCAACCTGCGCTTCTGTCTCTCTGGCCCTAATCTCGTCAATCTCCAATTTCACCTTCTCTAACTTGCCTCTCGTTCTCTCAGCATCAGAGTGCACGCAGTACACTTCTTTGTTTTTGTTTTTGAGCTCTATTTTGAGCTGATTCATTTCCATTTCCAACAATCCAATGTACCCCAATTGATCTATGTTCTTTATTTCCATCAATTCTATGTCTGTTTTTCGCTGTTTTAATTCGTTGATGGTATCAGAAGCAGCTTTCTCGGATGAGCTTCGTAGCTTATTTGCCTTCTCAAGCTCCTCCTGTAGCGAGTCAACAGTTAAGGACTTATTCATGAGCTCATTCTCCAAATCCTTCATAGTTTCTAATTCTTTTCTCACAAATTCTAACTCTTCTTTTGCTTCAAGAGCTTTTGTTGTGGCTAACTCTATCTCGGCCTCTTTTTCTGATAAAATAGCACACTCCTCTTGTTCGGCTTCAATAGCAACTACATTCGAATGCAGAATAGCTTCGTTCAGCTCCCATACATGCCTCAGAAGCTCTTCGGTCTTTTCCTTCTCCATTTGTAACTCGGTTTCAATCATTTCTTCTCGTGTCAAGGCCTCGAGCCTCGCCTCTCTAGCATCAGAAAGTGCCTTTTCCATGCTTAGTAGCTCGGCTTGTGTAGTATTCAACTCTGTCTTTACAAGAGAAATCTGTTCCCCAATCTTTTCGGTTTCAGAGAGTTGATCGGTCATCTCCTTCACCTTTGATTCGAGTTCATCTATCTGAATTATGCCTTCTCTGCATTCATTGATGCACATATCTTTCTCGAACTCTGAATTTTTCAGAAGAGTTGCAAGTTCATTGGCTATTTTCTGATATTGGTCTAGTTCGAGAAGAGCTTGCTTGTAGGCCGAGTCCTTCGCTTCCAATTGAAGCTTGACGTTCGCCAAGTCCTTTAGCAAGTCTTCGAGTTCTTTCACTTTCGCCAAATCCTATCGGCAGAGGCATTAGAAATACATTACCGTGAAATAACGCGAAGTGGCAATGACCACAGCACACTCATAATCAAATCACAACTCTTTTTGAATTAAAAAAGTATATCCCACTATCTACGGTTGAAAACCATTTGAGTTAATTTAACGGCTGAGATTTCACGATTATTTTTTTTCCTCCCAAAACTATCACTTCCTTCTTTTTAAAGATATAGGCCCCTATAATGTGTCTACATCAGCCACAGAGAAGAAGAAAAGAAATCCCTTATAAACAATAAGGATTATAATGTTCAATCTCTCAACGCCCTTTCTCTTTCTAATTACAGCCTCTTTCTTACTCTGGATCCAAGGATAGACCTTCTGCTACAGTAAGAGGTCTAATAGTTACTTCGAGAGAAATACAAGGCATCTCACAACACAAACAGTATCTGAACCCATGATACCAATGGCATCAATACAACATTTCAGACCTTATATCATTCATTTCACCTGGGTTAATGGGGATAAAATTTTGTTTTAAAGATGTGAAAGTTTTTAAACCTAAAGCTTTGTAAGTCATCAGTCTCATCACTCGCCATCCATTTAAACCATATTGATAAGTCATCAGTCTCATCACTCGCCCAAGTAACAGAAAAGCACATACTGATAATATTGATGATAGGACCAGCTATTTATGAGTATCCACAGTTAAAAAAGTTTTGTCCAATAGTTTCTTAAAATGAAATCATCAGAAGCATAAAACTGATTCAAATTCTATATATTTCCAACTCACATCACTGCTGGTAGACCGGTTTTTCGTCTCACCAAAAAGAGACAATGCGGCTTGGACTGATTCAATCGGCTTTGTATCAACTTCCCCCATAATTTCTTCTCAAAAAGCAACCAACACATTGACCTACCTGCATGCCATAAATTTCATAATTCCCAGATTTTTAAAGACAGCATCACTCATAGAAGTAAAGAAACAAAACAGATTTTTAAGAAACAAAAAAGTCGGTAAAAATTAAGAAAAATGCACATGAAAAAACTATATAAAAAAAAAAGTCTCAATTGCCTTTTTGAATAATACGAGAAACACGCGACAATAAGAACATTTAAATCCCCAATTTTAGGTATTTGTGGAGCCTATGTGAGAGCAAATTAATTAGATGTTGATGGGTATTTACTGATATGACTCTGAAACCCAAAAACACCCATCATCAAAGAGTAGCAGTATGCAAACAAATCTTCTTTTTACAACTCGATCAAAGTAAAAGGCATGAACTACACATCGACTGAACTACGGATCCATATAAGTTTCAAAGATTTTCTGTAGTAAATACCCAAAAAAATGGCAAATTGTACCGTTACCACAACAGTTCATAACTAAATCCACAACGAATCATGACAAAAAAATGCACAAAACCTCATAATTGTTTTTCTCACTAGAAAATCCTAATATCAAAACCCACAGCGAGTAACAAATCGCAATAACATATACCACAACTGTTCATATCATAATATAAACGTCAATTATTCGTAACATTGATACACACTGTTTGTTGTAGACTTATAAAGCATTTTTATTGTTTCGAAAGGGTATAAATGGTTGTAGTCTTCTTTCTCAAATTTCTCAGTAACCAAAGAAACACATCACACACGCATTTTCTCAGTAATCTAACAGGCACTAAGTAAATTGTACATACATACTACCTACCATACTACATTATCTATATATATATATATATAGAGAGAGAGAGAGAGAGAGAGTTACCAGGGCTTAATGGAGGCCTAATTTCGAAGAAACTGAGACATGAAACAGAGACAATATGGTGTGGGTGGAGACCTAATTTCATTGGTTTTATCATTTTGTTCGGAGGTACCGAGTCGGTGATTCCGGAGTTTGTAGATTTCATTTGAACGGCTCAAAACCTTGAAGTGATCGATTTCACAACCCTCATTCTAAATACTCTCTCTCTCTCTCTCTCTCTCTCTCTCATATTTCTCTGTGATGTAAACTAACAGTCTCGGCTCTTAACTGTTTTTTGGATTTTCCAGCGTGGTTGTTTTTCCCTGGGCCGTCCGATAGGCCCAATTCGTGGAGATGGGTTGGCCCAATATTCAAATTGGTAACAAAATAATTAAAGTAATGATTTAAGCACTCCAGTTTTGATCAAATAAAGTCTTTCATACTTTTGCTCATTTTCGAAATTGCCCCTCACTGTATAATTATATTTATACTTTTTCTGCTCCTTTAAGGGGTAGTTTAGGTATTGAATGAAAAGCTTGGAGTGTATAAATCAAGAATTAAGTCCTTAAACTATATTAGGTAAAGTACGTTATGGTCCCTAAAGTATGCATTTTGTGTAATGTTGATCCTCAAAATTTTAATTTTATCAATTTAATCCTTAGATTGTTCAATTTAAGTCAAGTGATTCTAATTTCAAATAGTCGTCTAAAATTAAATCACATGGAAACATTTGTAAAATACGCATATGGTCACTTAAGTCTGTGTTCTAAATCTCTTTGGCCTCTAAGTTTCTGTTCACTGATTTCACACGATGTTGTATTGATATGAGAAAATTTTTCCTAATTACATAATCAAGTTGGACTCAGTTCCCAAACTAATGTTGATTGATTTTGTTGAGTTAATATAAAGAAGAGTAGATTTTACTATTAAAAAAAATGTTGAACAAGATTCCTAAATCAATGTAACACGTGAATGAGACTATTTTAAAATTAATTGCTAGGTATTTAATTCCTTCTTGATTTTAATAAAACTCTTTTTCCTTATTCAAGATTTAGGTCGCCTGAACAAAGTCTTATAACGGTTGGGATGAAATTAACAAAATTAAAACCTTGGAGACCAAATGACACAATATGTATATTTTAAGGATCATCAATGAATTTTGTAGATATTCTTTATTAACTATTTAGGACATTGTTCGAAATTGGGCTTAAATTAACTCATGTTGAAAACTTTGAACAAATTGACAAAATTAATTTTCATAGATTCCATGAAATTGATGCAATTTCACAATGGGAAGAATTTGTAGGAAAAAATATTCGACAAATACAGAATTCTAAAGATTAATTTTTATTAATCACAATAAATTACAATAAACTGAATTTACATAAAATAAATTGAATGAGATATAAACAAATTTGAACTGAGTCCTGCAATCGCAGTTTTCTTAACGAAGGTATTGAAGGGTTTCCTCTCAGGATAAAGCGGCGAGAACCACTAATTTCGAAGCACCCTCGACGCAGTCTTGGCGAACTAAACTTAATATCTCTCTCTCACGAAGAATGAAAATACTTAAAATATTTTTCTCGTGTCTTTTCTAGCAATAACAACAACTCATTATAAAGAAACACTTTTGATTTCTAAGACTTAAAATATGTTAGATCCCACATGATTGTCCAGTTAGAATGAAGGCGCATAAACACATCACATGATTGCCCAATTGGAACCAACAAATGTCATTATTATTCCTACCCAATACCCATCATCAAGTGAATATGTAGTTAGGATAAATTACAGTAACCCTCCCTAATTCCAAACAATAATAGTTACCTCCCCTCAATTTATTGAAACAACGCTAACCCCCGTCGGTTTTACGGACATGTGACATATTCCCCCTTCTGTTACAATCTCTGCCTATCTTATTAACAAGAAATGTTGACAACATCAGTTAGATTTTCAAAAATACCACTTGCCCCCGTAAGATTTTAATAAGAATTTACTAGTTTACTCCTTTTCAAATAATCGAAATGTGAAACGAATTATTTTTCTTCTACTTTATGTCTTGGGATATATTTACATACGTATCTATACAGATAAACTTGACATAGAAAAGTTCTACAATACCAAAAACAAATTGAATAACAAACTTTTGAGAACTGTGTGATAATATGTAGGCTCCGTTTGGTACCAGCTTTTGGCTGGTTTTTTTTATTCTTATAAGCAAAAAATTCAGTCATAATTGACTTTTTTACTTTTTACTTTTTTGTTTATTTGTAACTAAAATAAAGTCAAAAAAGTTAAAAAGTTAAAAAATCTTGACTTTTTGATAATAAGTCTAAAAAAAACTTAGTTTTTAAACATTACCCAACGAAGCCGTAATACAAATACACCATATATAATATATAATTGAGTGTATATTTTTCAACTGCTAGAACTTTGTTTATGCGGGTCAGATGATAGGTTGGATCTAGTGTGGCAATGGACAAGAATACAATTATATAGTTGGGAGAGGGGCGAAATGGTGAAAGAATAATGTGAAGCCTGACATGGGAGTTATTGTCATTTTGGGGAGTATCTGTTATTGTTAGAAACTTAAGGGAAGTCAGGGTAATTTAGCCATTAACCTTGCCTTTGCTCACCCCTCATGCTTTGTTCTTAATTTTCTCTCTTTTTTTATATATATTATTTATTTTTATTTTTTTCCCTCAATGGCTTGTTTGTCTAGCGGATAATGAGGGGGAATAACTTTTTTCCTGGGATAATTTTTGCTATCCGGCGTTTGGATGGTTTGTGTCAAATGGATAACTTTTTCCCCCGGATAATTTTTCCCCCAGCAGGCGGATAGAGACGGATAATTTTTGGGTAACCCTCACCCTAACAAAAAGTTATCCAGGTGGATAAGAAAAAAAATATAAAGAGAGAAACAAATGTATATGTTTATTTTTATATAGAGAGAGAAACAAAATATATATTTTTAATATTTAGATATTTTATATTTTGTTTCTTTATATATATTTTTTTCCTAATCCCCCACCCTTATCCACCTATTTTAAAAAGTATCCTAACAAAGTTAAAAGTTATTCCCTTCTAAAAGTTATCCTCCTCTAAAAGTTATTCACCTAATGTTATCCGACAGCCAAACGACCTTAGTTGCTTATAGGATAGAAAGCTGGCATATGCTTTTGGACCAAGCTTCTTTGTAGTTTATTTTTGAATTGAACTGGTGAAGTTCAACGCTTTTGGGCTCAATTTTAATGATACAAACCGTTGATTTTGTAGATTTCGTCAAAAATTTTAATACTATAAAAAATTAAATTGATCGATACAAATCAAGAATAATTAAAATCAATTTGTACCAAGATAAATGGGTATAGTCATATGTACCACATTCATTTATTAAGTTATAAAATAATAATGAACGACTAATGAAATATACTCCAATCAATATGAATTTATTACAATATTAATTTTTACGACGGAATCTATAATATAAATGACTTGAATATTTGAAATGAGCCCAAAATGTAGCAAAAATAAATTAGACTTCACCGGTACAGTCCAAATCCTGGACTCTAGAGAACTAGGTCCTATGCTTTTATGGCAATTCTCCACCGGTGGGACCGCCCTGTCTTAAATAATTTATACATTCATGTATGTTAAGTTGTCTCTGTCTGTTTGGTCTTATAAATTAATCAATTTGATTTATTAGCTTTTACTGCCATTTCCTCTCTGATTAAATGTTCACAAGAGAGGAAGGCAAGAAAAAAGAAAGGAAAAAATGGGTTAAATGAAGGCCTGGTTTAGTCTAAGTTTTTATTTTTTTAGCTGATTGGGTTTTTGAATTTTTTTTTTGTTTTCGGTAATTTTTTTTATCATTTCATCAAAAATTTATATTATTTTTGTTTATCTTGAAGAGAGGAGTGGACAATATAAT
>CM018903.1:7258744-7263744 GCA_009663005.1 Actinidia chinensis
TTGTTGCCCTTCAGTAATTCAATTTGAACCTATGTAAGTGGATTCCTCCAAATTGGTGAAGTATCCAGGTCGAACACTTTGACACTTTGGGTGGTGTTGATGTATTCAACATGCCTCACTAGACATTACTTTTGGTATCCAAACATAGAGCAATGTGATTGGATGACTATAGACGAGTAAAAAGACCGACTCGTCCAATGAAAAAATTGTTCTGCTGTCACTTGGGCAAATCATTTTTGTTATAGTTGCTACTTTCGGTATGCCAACAAACACGCCGATGTTATGTTGCAATATATCACTAACAATGTTTTATTGTATTCTTATTAAGGTATATGAAGCTTACTCTTTTTATTTTTCGTAGGCAAGCCATCGAAGGCCTTGCCAGATCTCCTCCGCGAGTACAACCTACCTCCTGGATTGTTTCCCCAGAACATAACGTGTTACGAATTTGACGCGACAAAGGGCAAGCTCATCGTGTACTTGCCCTCTTCCTGTGAGGTCAGCTTCAAAGACTCATCCATCGTAAGGTACTTTACTCGTGTCAAGGGAACATTGACAAGGGGAAAGCTCACTGGAATTGAAGGAATGAAGACGAAGGCCCTCATATGGGTTAAAGTCACCGGTGTGGCTGTCGAGAGCTACAAGTCTGACAAAGTTTCTTTCACAACTGCAGGAGTGAAGAAATCGAGGCCCAAAGATGCTTATGAAATGCCTCGAGATGCTGTCAGAGTTGAAGAGTTTTAAACATAATATTTTTCGATCTTTTAGTTATCGGTACTGTCAACTGCTGCCTTAGAATATTATGTTCATGATCTTATTCATTGGTACATTCTTTAGTTTTCTATTAAATGGTCAAATTGTGGATTGTGGGGAGAATAAGAACGGATCTCTCAAATTGTGGATTGTAGGGAGAATAAGCACGGATTGGGTTGGATTAGAACTTGTCACCCAAATTGTGGATTGTGGGGAGAATAAGCACGGATCGGGTTGGATTAGAATTTATAACCCGTCCAACCATTTTGTTTATTTTCTCAAATTGCGGTTTGTGGGGCGAATAAGCACGGATTGTGTTGAATTAGAACTTATCATCCGTTCAACTAATTTGCTTATTTTCTCAAATTGCGGATTGTGAGCACGGGTCAATCAACCCGCTTACGCTCTCAAATAAGCACGGGTCAAAGCGGATTGTGGGGCAAATAAGCACGGGTCAAAGTGGATTGATGGATTTGCAAGTTTTTAAAGCAAACACTCTGCAAATAAGCACGGGTCAAAGTGGATTGATGGATTTGCAAGTTTTTAAAGCAAACACTCTGCAAAATGCTCTACTTGTTTGATAATTTTGTTAAATTTTTACACAATTTTTTGACACAATTTCAAACACACGGTGCGAGTCTCGCGTCATATGCATCTCATTGTGGATCCATTCTATTTGAGACAAGAATAATGACTTACTATATGCTTTGATATTTTTTATTTAACAATTTTATATAGAGCATTCATAATGATACAATATGTTCAACAAATTATTCAATTTTACCACACGATAATGGATTATATCTTTCCAACTATAATGGAGTATACCTCATTATATGGTAAATTAGGGCTCCGTTTGGGCTAAATTTATTAGCTGGGTGGTTAGATTTTTTTTAAAAAAAAATGACAGATGTATTAAGCTACCTCAAACTTTTTTGTCTCACTTTCCACTTTTATTCCAAAAATGAAAAAATGAGGGACAATTTGGCTTGATTGTTTTTTGAGATTTGATTAACATATATCTGAGTTCATGTAACATACTTGTATTTCGAGTCTTCGACACACGTCTATGACCAAATATTGATTAGTCTTTGATTTTGAAAATATTCTTTTCTCGTTTCTTTGAAAACAAAATTTGATAAAATCGTAAGTTTTTCTCGGTTGGTCCTATTTTTGAACCTCATAACTAAATAACTCTTACCTATAAATTTTGAACCCCCCCGGGGAGGGACCCCCCCCCCCCCCGCCCCCAAAAGACCCCCCCCCCCCAAAAAAAACACCCCCCCCCCCCCCCCAGCCCCCCCCACCTACGGACTCATTAGGGATGTCAAAGGGTCAAATATGGGTTAAGGGGACCCTTTACGTCCCCGTCCCCGTCCCCAATACCCGATGGATAACCCAAACCCAATTAGATATTGGGTACTCCGGGTATACTCATGCCGTTCGCTGCCACAGCGATCCCCATCCCATAACCACGTATCTGAACCCCCATCCATCTATTGCCTCCTATCTATATCCTATTTCTCTTATAGTTTTTATCTCTTCTTCTTTTCTCTCGTTTCACCATCGCCATCCACCGCCAGACACCATGTCTCTCTTTCTCTCTGTCTCTCTCTCTTCCAATCACAAAACCCATTGGATTTGAGAATACTTGTATTGTGCTTATGCAATTTTTCATTGCACGAATGATAGTTTGGGTTGATTATCGAACCCTCTGCTGTGTGCTTGCTACCCCTGAACCCTCCTTCAAGACGCCCATCAGAATATAGGGTCTTTGTTGGGATGCCAAGGATATAATTTCCTTTCAAATTTGGGTGGAAATGGTATTTATGTTTTCACACATTACAAAAAGGGTAAAATGGGGATTTTAAGAATATATGTTGCTTATCTCACCAATTTCAGTCATTGTCAGTGATGGTAAACTAACGAAAGGGGAAAATTAATACCAACAATGAAAGTAAAAGAAAGATTACCTATTATTTTAAAATCTAAGGGGAGTTTATTGTCAAAAATCTCAAAGAAGGTCAGTATAATTTACCCACAATAATATCATAAATATAATATACTAAAATATATTCGCTAATAGATTTATTGATTGGACCACTCATCCAAATAATCGTTGTGCGCCCGCACCCACCCCAATTCACCATCACCCCCACCTAATACCACCAACCACTACCTTCCGTCACTGTCAACCGACAACCATTACCACCCCCGACACCTACCATTGTAGCCACTAACAACCATTACAAATAACTCCGACCCCCCTTCCACTAACCGCCACCTATCACTCCCACTTGTTCAACCACCACACACCATCACTACGCCCCTCCCCCCTCCAACTATCCTGGTCAGGTAACTCCACCCCTTCTCCACACCTCTCGCCTCACTCACCCCCGCCCCCTCCCCTCCCCCTGCGCTTGTCCTCCCAGAAAGCGCCCCCGTCATCCGCCTATGCCCAATCGTATCCAACGGGATCCCAAGCACAAGCGCGTAAACAACTTTCCACCTTGTCCACCCATTGCCCTACCAAAAACGCCACTCCAACTATATAACTATACCATTAGAAACAATTCCCCCAAAACGCATCTTCTACTCTGACCTTTTAATATAAAGTTTTATAAACTTGTAACACTTAGATATTCCAAAAATAACCATCAAACATTTTTTGCATACCACCAAACACCATCAGGCCAATTATAGTCGATGAGAATTTTCACACCACATTCCCGGGCAAACTATAACCCACAGTGTTTGCCGAAGTCTTTTCCAATATGTTCATAAATATTTAGTATAAAATAAATGCATAATTTTTTTTTATCTTAAAACATAACAGTCATGAACGCACCAAATGATAAAGGCAAACTAAATAAATCATTTCCTTAATTTTACTAGACTAATCATTTTATTAGAATTTATCCAAAAAAAAAAAAATCCGTTGATCTCGACGATTAAGTTTAATTTAAAACATACTAGAGTTTATCATGAAAACTGAAAGTTACCCATTTTAAAGTGTGTAATATGAAAAAATATATATAAAAACTTGGCTAAAAAAATCACTTTTTATGTTTACATAATTTTATATTCTATGATTCTTTGTTTGACAGATCTTATTGAGAAGATTCTAAATGAATAGATTCTATTTAAAAATGTATTCATAAATAATTATCATAGTGGACTTGAAAAAATTAACGGTTTGAATTATCAAAATGGACTGTTATGGTGGGATCGATTGGCTGGACCGACCCATTCGGCCCATCTCTCTAACTGGGGAAAGCTACACATATGGGCCCCTTTAAGTGGACCTGAAATACACCTGGATATGGGACCATACCTTGAAAGCCCACTATTCTTTCTACTAGGATGCTTTAACAGTTCAATCTCCAATCTGAAATAGTTAGATTAAAAGAACTAAAACAAACCTCCTCTTTTCTTATTTTCTTTTTTTAAAAAAAAAATATTTTTACTAAATAAAATTTTTATTTTATTTTTGTCTTGTAAACTCTTTTCGTCAAAAGAACCGAAAAATTATAAAATTTTAATCATAAAAAAATTTACTAAAAACAGAAAAACTCGAAAACCAAAATGACTAAACAATCTTAAAAATGAAGCAGGCCAAACTCTGATCTCCATAAAATTTTGGGACGGAAAATGAAGAAAAATACTAAAAAAAAAAAGATGGCGTGTGTCCAAACTAGATCCCGTAAGAATTAAGAGCCTGTGTTGGCTGGATCATATGGGAGGGTATAAGTTTTTCTCCCTTCTTTCTCCTCTTATTCGGTGTTTGGTTGGCGGATATGGGAGGGGGATAACTTTTTCTCCTAGATAATTTTTTCTCCAATAGGCGGATAGAGGCGAATAATTTATGGGTGACCCTCACCATAGTTAAAAATTTGAGGGAAGATAAGGGTGGGGATAAGAATATATTATATATATATATAGAGAGTATATATATATATATATAGATTTAATATCTAATATTTTAATATTTTGTTCTTTCTAATATTTTATTGTTTATTTCACACTCTTATCATCATATAAAAAATATTTAAATAAAATTAAAAGTTATCCCTTTTAAAAGTTATTCCCCTCCCATATCTTCCGGCCAAAGAGTTTTGTACACGGAGTACGGGTTTTTTTGAATGGGTTATGGGCATTGATGATTATCCTCATATGTATACGTGGATGGACCTATTTATCTTGCATTTTATTTTTCTTGTCCCTTCCAGATTCCCCAACCCGTATGA
>CM018903.1:7271244-7276244 GCA_009663005.1 Actinidia chinensis
GTTGTTTCCGCAACTCGAACACGCGACTATAAGATCACAATGGAGCATAGTCCAAAGTACAGGCCTGGTTTAGTCGTACAAAATAGATAAAAATTTGTGAGAAAGAGTGGAAAAAAATGTCTCTTGCGAAACCTTTTTATTTCTCACAGAAAATGGTGATATTTGATTAAAAACAATGATGGAAAAAAATGAATGGTTAGGTATTATTAATAGTGTTTTGGGGCTCTAGCCCTCTTGGAGCTTGTTTGGCTGGATCATATGGGAGGGGATAAGTTTTTCCCCCTTCTTTCTCCTCCTATCCGGTGTTAACTTTTTCCCCCAGATAATTTTTCCAAGCGATAGAGGCGGATCATGTATGGGGGACCCGACCCGAGGTAAAAAGTTATGAGGGAGTATAAGGGGGGGGGATAAAAAAAATAAATTAAAGAGAGAGAATAGAGAGAGATAGTAGATATGGATAGAGGGATTAGAGAGAGGGTGAAGAGCGATGAGAGTTTTATTATTTGTTTCTCTCTATATATTTTATTCCTATCTCACAACCCTTATCCACTCTTTCTACAAGTATCCAAACAAAGTTAAAAGTTATACCCCTCTCATATCCTCCAACCAAACGAGCCCTTATACTACCAATGATTGTTACTACTACAAAATAGTTTGACAGGTTTTTCACTAGTGTTACTACAAAATGAATCTTACTGTAATTAACTATTATAATAATGTCTAGATTGTCCATTAAAATATAAAAAATAAAATAAAAAATCCCTCGTACGTCTCTATCTTCCTTGACTTCCTTTTTTACTTATTCAAATTTGATAGTGAGAAACTCAAATCATTTTTTTATTAGAAGAGAAACTAAAAATTATTTTTTTTGTTTTCTCACATATCATTCCAAACAAATCCTAAATTTTATTGAAATGAGTCTCGCAGTGAAACATTTTATTTGCCTTAGAGTTTAGAATTTAAGGCATTCAGTGGTGGTTCAGGGGAGGGGAGGCACGGCCCCTGAAACATTTGAAGAAAAAAAAATATTTTTTAATTTTTTTTTTTAATTTTAATTATTTTACTATTGTTTACGAAATTGGACTCCCCTAAATGTTTTTATTGAAAAGTCCATTAAAAATGAATAATTTAGCTTCCCTAAATATAATTCCTACATCCACCACTGAAGACATTAAAATTTGTGTCCTTGATATTTCTTCTATCGATTACAATAAATTCGGTATTGGTTATAACTACATGTAAATTATTTAAAAGTAAAAGCGAAAAGTATCTCAATGAAACTTCTAAAAAAGAAAACCATCCTAAAGTTGTTTTGTCCCATAAATAAAAATCAGAAGTTGTGTTAATTGCTAAATATTTTAGCACAATTTTTAAGATTAAAAAAAAAAAAAAAAGACCCAACAAAAAATACAGTAAACACCCTGTTTTTTTGCTAGGCTTTTTTCTTTATAAAAAAACACTACAATCAACACCCTCCTTGATTCTCCATTTATATAGAGAAAGTCGTACTAGTGTTAAAGCCTGTTGCCTCACAGTATGTCATCATGTAAAAAGAAAAAGTTGCCTTTTCATTAATTAGGTTTCCTTTTTTCACTTTTGCTTTTCTTTTTGAATCAATCACCAACCACTCTCTCTGTCTCTCTCTCTCTCTTCGAAGCCTTGTTATTCTTTACAATGATGATAACCCACAACCCTCCACAAGAATAATAAATTAAGCAAGAATCTAAACACAGACCCATAAGTCAACATCAGCCCAACCAATATGTTTATACAAATCCACAACTTACAAAATGAAAAAGAAGATATATGTAATATGTACACATATTTTATATATTCTTTTTCTTTAAAAAAAATAAAGTCTTCATAGGCTTTGTTACTGGGCAGCATAATCTGGGTCCCACTTTTAAAGTTTACCAGCCTTGTTCCCGAGTTCGGGTCACCTGAAGTAGTTGTTGGGCGAAATATTTCGGAGTGTACAAAACAACTTGTTTTGTGACCAAAATAATGTAAAATGACGTTGTTTTATATTAACAAATAAAATGACGTCGTTTTGATCTTGAAATATACAAAACGATTTATTTTGTAAATTTTATGAGCACTTCACCCAACAACTACTTCAAAGATCCAAATCCATTATTCCCTGTTCATATACAGAGGCGTAGATACAATATTTCCATACACGCACAGCCAATCCCCCACAAGGCCAATAGTTTGAACTTCCAATTAAAATCAAAATTTAAGGGTTATTTAAAGTTTATTCCCTTAAAGAATTAGATGATTCTTAATTTGCCTCAGAAGTAAATAATTTTGTCATATGGACCCTTCAACGAAACTTAACATGTGGTCGCATGGCGCTATATGGCATTACACTCGGACCAGTTTTAAGCAACCTGATCCCATTATACAACCACCCAATATCTCACAACCCCCGCCCTCCCCGCCCCAAAAAAAATAAAATCCGTAACCCTTTTTCTCGACTTTTGCCTTTGACACCCCCTCTCTTCACAAATTTGAGGATGTTGACGCCCTGAATCGATGGCTAGTGGAATCTCTCTTTCTTTCTCTCTCTCTTTGAGCGTTTGTTAGAGTTTGGGCGTTTGGGACTAGGTAGAGTATGAGATGGAGTTTTAGTGTTACGGATCAGGTTGTGGCGGGACGTGTTCTAGTGGTCGCGTTAGGTCTCTAGGCAAAATACAGTGTTTAGGTGGGGGTTAGGTTTCCCAGTGGATCCAAATAACACAACGTGTAGGGTGGTGGTGATTCAGGAAGATAAGGTGAACGCATGTATTAACTGATAGAACCAATGTAAGTAAATTATAATTTTGAAAGGTGAAGTAAGAATCAGTCAATATACTTCAAGAGAACGTAGTGTAATATTTCCAAATATGAAAGCAAAACTTGGGCACACAATAAAAACAAGTGAACCCAGAATCAAAATTCTACGCCCTCGCTCACGGGGAACAGACTCTTCAAAAGGTTCAGTCACACAACGGCTCCAATTTGCATTACTTTTCCAAAACACAACAGAAAAAAGAGACAGAGACAACACACAAACCGCATTTGCTCCACGGGCTTACTATCTTTCCGTTCATTTCGCTCAATTCTCTTTTTGAAAACACACCCATTAAATTTTTCTCTGTCTCCACCCTCCGCAATTCCCGCATAATTGAACAAACTGGGAGAGAGAGAGAGAGAGAGAGAGGAGTTGGACGAGGGTTTGGGATGTATAAGCTATTTTTCTTCCAATATTCATAGTTTGTGCTATTAAAACTCGAAAGCAACGTCAATTGACCTTTTTTTTTGTTCTGGGTCGATCTCTTTTTGTCTCGAAGCTCGGTAATGATTCTGTTTCTGAACCCCCACCAAATTCGTTTCTCTGCTCGCCACCTTCCGCAATTCTCGCAGAATTGAATAAAACGGCAGAGAAAGTAGAGAGAGCGAGAGACAACCCTGCGAAGAGGTTTTGGGTATATAAGCTATTTACTTCAATTGACCTATTTCTTGTTCTGGGTCTATCTGTGTTTGACCCCGAACTCTGTAATGATTATCTCCCCTCCACCAACCGCAATTCCCGCAGAACTGAGGAGAAAGTAGAGAGAGAAAGCAGAGAAACAGTGTTCACTGTGTTCTGTACAAGGTTTTGGGTAGTTAACCTAATTTTCGTTCTTCTTCACAGTTTGTGCTCAAAAAGCTCGAAACCCACTTAAATCGACCTGTTTCCTGATCTGGTCAATCTCTGTTTGACTCGAAACTCAATGACTTCTCTGGGTTTTTGACAATTTCTCTCCAATGGGTTGTGTGACCTCGAAGCAGGCGGTGTCGGTGACGCCTGCTCTAGACCACTCCGGGGCGATCCGGGACAATGCAGTTTTCGGGTCGGGTCGGAGCAGGGGAAGTGGGTTGGGTGAGATGGAGAAGAAGAAGAGGACTGAGTCGGGGCTGAGTGGGAGCGAGTTGGGTGAGTCAGGGAGGGCGAGTTCTAATGGGTATGGCGGTGAGTCAGTGAGCTTTAGGTTGGGGAATTTGCAGAAGTACGTGGAGGGAGAGCAGGTGGCCGCCGGTTGGCCGGCGTGGCTCAGTGCCGTCGCCGGCGAAGCCATTCACGGTTGGGTGCCCCTCAATGCTGACTCTTTTGAGAAGCTGGAGAAGGTTTATTCACTATTTTTTTATATCCGTATGTGTTGTGTGTGTGTGTGGTGTGTGTGTGTGGTTTTATATATGTCAATAGAAATTCTGAATGTTGAAACATATGACTGTATGAGCGAAAAGCTGCTGATACATTGTTTGCTTTGTTCTGTAATTTGGGTATGGTGTCAAGGATCATCTTAGGCTTGTCTAATTTTTATTTTTGCTCTGATTTTCCCTTTTTTCACTGTGGACTGATATTTTGTTGTTCATCCTTTTATTATAGTTTTAGAATATGGTTCTTCATCAGCAGGCTTGTTTTCTTCATTTACATCGAAATTGTATCCAATTCGCTGGGATTCAGTCTTCTACAGTTCTTTTTATGGTGATTCACATCTATCCATATTCTGAAACGACTAGTGCCCCACGAATTGGAGATTTCGGAATGCTTTAGTTTTGAGCTTTCTATTTATTTACTACCTAGTTGTGTTCATAAAGCCTTTTTGAAGACAAAACCAAAAATGCTAAACAAGACAACCAGAAAAATGTTTGTTTTGACCTTTACGATGCAACCTTTCCATGTGCATAAACTGTTGTTGAGACCAGTCTTGGGTAATGTCTTGCCTTTTTATAAGGGCATCGCTAAAGATAAGGCTAATATACGATGCTTGTCCTATAATAGTTATTTGGTACAATGATTATAATTTGTTCCTTTATAACGTTGTTCAATACTAAAAGGTATATTTTGTTAGATTGCACTTTTACATGAATTTTAAACTTGACTCCTGAAAAGTTTGAAATTTTTAGCTGACAAACTATATAAAATTTCAACTTCTTCGGCAGATTGGACAGGGTACATACAGCAGTGTGTTCCG
>CM018903.1:7281244-7301244 GCA_009663005.1 Actinidia chinensis
TGATGAGCTCTTACAGAGGAATGAGCGCCACATCCGCCAGGCTGTTCGGAGATCATGGTTCCAAAAAGGTAAAAAGTCTTGATGAATACTAGATTAAATAGAATGTAATTTTCATTTTCTTACTTCCCAAATTTAGTTAGCCTTGATAGCTTAAGCTTTTTCAATTTAAATCTATGCTACTTGGAACGCGGATCGGGAGCGGAACGTGGCACGTCATATAGCCTATATGATGGTATGACAGGGTAGGCCTCTAGAAGAACGTTAGAATGTATTTAACCTAGGGGTAGCTCAGTTGGTAAATACCATAGCATAACTTGGCGTTCAAAGGGGTTGCCAGTTCGAGTCCTCTTAGGGTTTCTTCAGCCCTTAACTTAAGAGGCCCCCATAATAGTGTCTCTCAGACCTAATCGGCTGGGTGGGGATACTGAGCTATTAGGAAAAAACATTAAAATGTACTTTCAAGTGATAAAATCTAATAAAATAAAGTATTATTATTCAAGTTATCTATGTAAAACACATTTTTAGGGGCGTTATGTTATGACAATTATTTTACATTTTCTCTCGCTATCAAAACAAATTTTTTGCCTTCTAAGGAAAATATTAAGGAAATTAACTGGTAAGTAAGAAAGCCTTTGGGGATAGTAAATCACTGGGGTATTATTAGCTTATTCTGGTAACATAAGATCTACCTTCTTGTTTCTCTCTTTCTTTCTTCTTAGCAGCCCCATCTTTCATGTGGTCCACTAGATTCGTCCACTATTAGCATCGAAATGAGGAAATGGATTGGAAACAAAATGACTTGCCATTACAAAATTCGTTTTAAAAGCTTAAATAAGCACTTCTAATATTGTTATAAACGTCGAAAAGTTAAGAAGTCCAATGGATTGTTGATTATCACTTTTGGCGACCCCTTAAAAGGAAGCTTATGCGATATCATGTCTATTTATCATGTGTACAACTTTATGCCAGAGCTGTAACTGAGTTGAATGTATCAGAAATATGTGAATATGTTTATGATCTCACTATAGCCACCTCCCTGACTAAAGAATCTTTCTTGTTTTCAGGTAAGAAACATGGGAAGGGATCGAATGTTACACTCAGGCTTGAGCAAGTCCATTAGATGCCCACGAGTGTTCGGGTACAATCTTTAACAAACCTGTTGAACCAAATAACTTCCACGAATGGATCATAGATTATGTGAAAAATGACGACTTCGCAAAGCTTGGCGATTCCAGGAAGGTGAGACGGAGAAGGCCACGGATTGATGGCCCATTCTTTTTCTTTGTTAACAGGCAAAATCACTGAATTTCTTCAGTTTTAGTCTTTTCTATTACCCCGTCTCTCTCGTTTAGTTTTGTTCTCTTTGTATTCAAATATGCCAAATCTCCACAGGCAATGTATATGCTATGCCCTTCAATAGTCAGGTGTATAAATTTTTTATGGTTCGTGAGGGTTCTATAATCTATCTCAGGCTTCTGTCTTTAACCTCAAATGATGTTTTCCCTTGCAATTAGGCCCCATTTGGCATGAAGACTTTTGAGGCCTTCGGCTTTTTTCACAAGCCCAAATTAAAAAGAGTCAATCTTGTTTGGAACACAAAGCATGAGCTAACTTTTCTTTTTAAGCCAAAACTTACTTGGCTTATTTGCTTTTTGGAACCAAATTAAATGATTGGTTTTTGAGATGATTATTTATAGAACTTATTTATGGTTGCGTCTCACATATAGAACAGTTAACTTATAAAGTTATTTTCTCAAATAAGATTACATAATAGTCTCTGTCAAATGTGCTTTTCTCAAATAAGATTACATAATTATTTGCTATCCAATGTGTTAGAGTGTTTTATAAGTACTCCAAAAGACTCGACCAATTCATTGTGAGAGTGCTGATGTCGCATTTCTTTTTGTATTTTTTTTCCACATCAGACTATCAAGTATCATAAAATTTAACAATGATAAATTTATCGATCATATAAATATTAGTCTTTTTATTTTTTATGTCGTGGTTATATGTTTGAATAGTATTTATAAATTTGTCAGTTATGTACCAAAGTTATTTTTGTATTTTTTACAATGGTTGTATGTTTGAATAGCATTTTATGAATTAACAGTGATAAATTTATAAATAATGTAAATATTAGTATTGCTTACAATAATGTTTAACTAAAAAAAATTCAATTGAGAAGAAAATTTATGATAACAATATACATTTTAAATCTAAATTCATTTCAAATCTAATTAAGAATTATGCAATAATAACTTTGATAATATATTTATCACAATGATATACATTTCAAATCTAAGTTTCTAATTATTAAATGATCACTCAAATAATAAATTTATCAGAATAACATGCATTTGAAATCTAAGTTAGGAATTATCAAATTATATACTAAACACAAAAATACTAATATTTACGTCACTGATATATTTCTGCCTAATGTTGTGATAAATATTTTCTTTGAATTTTTTGTAGTTGAAGTAAATATAAGCAATTGTAATATTATGGGAGAGTATCTCTCTAGTTTACATATTTTATAGTTTTTTTTCAAATGTGTATATATATATATATATATTATGTCAACTAGAGAGATACTCTCCCTCTCTCTATATATATATAGACACTAGCATATAATTTGAAAGTATTGTGTTTGACAGTTGTATTCAAAAATATCCAGAGAATATAATGCAACTAATAATGTTTAGTTGGCAGATATAAGGGCCCGTTTGATGCCGGATAGCCCTGGAGTGGCCCTGATAACTTTTCTCCCTGTCCCACATCAACTAGAGAGATACTATCTCTCTCTATATATATATAGACACTAGCATATAATTTAAAAGTATTGCATTTGACAGTTGTATTCAAAAATATCCAGAGAATATAATGCAAATAATAATGTTTAGTTGGCAGATATAAGGGCCCGTTTGGTTGCCAGATAGTCCCGGAGCGGCCCTGATAACTTTTCTCCCCCTCTCACATCCTCTATCCGGCGTTTGGCTGCCCCTGATAACCTTTTCCCCCTACTTCCCTTTCCCCCAGCTGTCGGCTAATCCCTGATAACTTTTGGGCAGTCCTCACCCTCCCCCAAAGTTATTTGACTTTATCAAGGAGGGTGAGAGACCATTTAGTCCCTCCTTATCCCCTTTCATATCCAAAACAACAACTAGCAAAAGACAATTACAAAATAAATCGGAAAAAAAATCAAAAGGAGAGAGAGGCATACTGGGTCTAGAAATTCTTTCTAAAATCGTCGATCCGTAACTAAATCGCATCCCGCTGAATTGCACCCTCCGATGCACCTTCTCTCTCTTACTTTATGTGTGTGTAAAATGAATGGTTGCACCCTCCGATGCACCTTCTCTCTCTTACTCTATGTGTGTGTAAAATGAATGGTGGAAGACGGTATACGTAGAATATAGGCTTAATTATAATTACACTCCCCTAAACTGTCACATTTTATCACTTTCACCCCCTCAACTAAAAAAGCTATCAATTACACCCCCTAAACTATTGAAAATAAAAAAAGAAGAATGACTATAATACCCTCCATTATGTCCTCTATTTTATTTCCTATAGAAGGGTATTTTCGCTATACATAATAATTAGAATCAGTTAGAGGGTTACTTTTAATAGAAATATTGACAGAATGGGTGAAAGTGATAACTTTTAATAGTTTATGAGGTGTAATTGATAGCTTTTTAATTGAAGGGATGTAACAGAATTATGCTAAGGTTAATTTCACTTTGCACCATTTTATTTTGATGGTATTTTTATTTGTACTCTTTATTTTTAATTTTAACATTTTACACATTTTATTTTGATGGTATAAAACTGGATAAGGACAAAGGTCATTTTACACATTTTCTTCCTTATCCCCCACCCTTATCCATTCATTCTAAAAAGTATTCAAATAAAGGTAAAAGTTATCCTCCGATTTAATACTCCATCCAAACAAAATTAAAAATTATTCTCTGATATTATCCGGCAGCCAAACAACCTCTATCTTACTTTGTGTTGGAGTGTATGCTGTTGTTAGCGGAAGAGAGAGAGAGAGAGAGAGGAGGGGTCCAGTTAGTGCTTGTGGTGAGGGTATTGTGCAATAAAATTATTTGGGCGGACCCAGGGTGGACTGAAGCATATATGAAGTCTAAAGTGGCAACTTAAAATAAAACATATATATTAATTCATTTAAAATATATTTTTTTAGCTTTTTTATAAAAAAAATATTAATTAGGTCTTTGTATTTCAATATTCTTACAAGTTATTTTCAATTGATAATTCAACCAACCCACTTAATTTTTATTGTGTTATTGTTAATTTTAAGTAGTTTCTTATCAATTTTAATTTTTGAAAAACTTATTTCTATATAAGTAACTGTAACAAGTATTGTCAGTAAAATTCTATAAGCAATGCATGCATTTGGAAATGAATTTAGTCTCTATCATCATTCTAATGAATTTAATTTTTATAATTAAATAAAAATTCAAAAATATATTTATATATTACCACTTGTTGGAACCTACTTTCAAGTAACGAAATAGATTGATCAATAATAAATATTAAATAATTATTTTTAAAGATTATTCCGATTATTGTATAGAAATCTAATGTATAGATACAAATATTGTAGATTGAATCAATGTTTAAAATATTAAGTATGCATAATTAATATAAAAATAAACGTATTTGAATTAATTATATGATTCGTAATGGGTATCATATAATTCTTTTCTTTTGGAAGTAATATTTATACAATTTGTACAGATTTTAGGGCCGTTGTGTTTTGAAGGTTCTATTGTGCTCAATATTTTTTAGATTTATCTTTATTGATGAACATTTTAAACTTTATTTTGTAATTGTGGGTTCTTTAGCTAACAAATTATTAAAAAAAATTAGGAGCCTCTATAACTCAAAACAAAAAATTCGAGACCTTTCAAAATTGAGGGGCCTAAAGTAATGGCTTCATTGGCCTTACGGTTAAGCCGCCGCTAACAGGACCTGGATGATCAATTGATTAGTGGGTGAATTATGGACTTATATACAATTAATGGGTGCTATATGTAAGTAGTTTTTTTTTAAC
Organism: Actinidia chinensis; assembly: GCA_009663005.1. Taxonomy (NCBI): domain Eukaryota; kingdom Viridiplantae; phylum Streptophyta; class Magnoliopsida; order Ericales; family Actinidiaceae; genus Actinidia; species Actinidia chinensis. Next base: position 7,286,325 of record CM018903.1, read on the forward strand.
TTCATTTTTTAGATTTTTTTAACAATTTTCGAAACGAGGACATTTCGGTCATTTTATCTTGTCATTTTTTTGTGTGGTCCATTTTAAAAAATGTCTACTTTTTTAGCTTGGAGTTTGGCACAAACATTTCTTAGTTGTAATTGGTAAGTTGTGTTGGGGATTTGCTTTTTTACCATAGATCTAAGCAAGAAAAAAAATGGTGATACAATTGCCTACCATCTCACAAAACTCTATTTTAAACGTCTTGTGCGTTGAGTATGATATTTCTGAGTCGAGTACTCAAAATTTATAGCTAGCCCATCGTAATAGGCTAAAGCTAGCCCTTTCATTACTAAGATATTGTATATCATTGGGTTGAAACTAGCCATTTCGATATTAAGACCCTATTTAATTGAAGACGAAGTAATATTCACTTGGCAAATTACTCTACCGCCTCCCTTCAGGTTCAAGTATTGCTTATCCCATATTTTATGGTTTTGGTTATCCAATGCATATGTAATCCCTCGTTCAATTGTTCCAATCAAAATATCGAAAATGTGATCTTATGGTATTTATAATTCAATCCTATGTAGTCAATCAAATTGATCCTAGTGGCTTAATAGTCTAGGGAAATTTAAGGCCGAAGCCCAAATCAATTTGTAGCTAGGAATGGGCTAGGCTAGGCTGGGCTGGGCTGAGCATATTTGATTTTCTTTAATGGGTTCTCACCATTTAGTTGCTGGCCCAAAGGTTTTGGATTCAGGGTTCTTTCCAGTCATTTTTACTGAACTTTGAGTCGGCCCAAATTTAACAGTCTGACCCAATGTGTTCAATGCATCCACATTCACCAATCTAGGCCGCGTTTGAGATAGAATAAATTTTTATTGTATTATTTTCACTGTTAATGGACATTTTATATTTTTTTCTAAATTGTTTTACTTTTTCAATTCATTTTTACTTGTCCCATGGTTTGGGATAATTGTTTTTATTTTTTATTTTTACGTTTCCAATACCTCTAACAAAGATGAGCTGGAAAAATAATTTTTTTTACCAAACATTAAATAAAAAATATCATTTTATTTCAGACCATCTCTCTAGAACAGTATCATTGTCGACGTACCATCACTCCAAACACTATTATAAACATGTGTATTGTGCACAAAGTAATAACTTTTTATTTTAATAGCAACCAAATATAGATAAAATTGAAAGATATAGATTGTCGCCGATTGTTACGTAATAGAATTTCATTGTCATAGTTAAAAAAAATACAAGTGAATTAGCAAGAAGATGGAAATTGAGACCTCATTTCCAAGTTGATGAGATAAATATTCTAAGAACATGAAGCTCAATCAGTCTACATCTAGTACTTGTAATGTGAGCATCCATGAATGAGGACACACACTAAACATATCACAATCTAGGGTTTACAAAGGTTGTAGAACAGTTCCAAGAAAGTCACAAATCAATGGGGACACATGATGGCAAATCATGACACGGTTTTTTCGTAATTTTACATGTGGAAATGGGGATTCCAACATGATAGTGATAAGGTTGGAAAAGGATACAATGGGTCAGGATGTCACCCCCCAAAAAACCGTGGTTGTACCTTTGGATCTTTTCTCTTAATTGATCACCAAAGTGTTTGTTTTTTTTGGCCCCACACTTCATGAGGATTAATCAACAAAAGAAATGTTAATTAATCAAATGTCCAATTGATCACCATGTTTATATTCGTTATTTGAAAATAAATTTAGTCTCTACCATCATTCTAATAATTTTAATTTTTTTAAATTAAAAGAAATTCAAAAGTATCTTTATATATTACCAATTGTTGGAACCTACTTTCAAATAACGAAATAATTGATCAATCATAAATATTAAATAATTAGTTTTTAAAGATTCTTCCAGTTAATAGTATAGAATCTAATGTATCATTGCGGGATACAAATATTATAGATTGAATCAGTGTTTGAAATTTTGAATCTGCATAATTAAGATGAGAATAAACGTATTTGAATTAATTATATGATTTGTAATGGGTATCATATGATGCCTTTCTTTTTGAGTGATATTTATATAGTTTGTATAGATTTTAGGGCCTTTGCATCTTGCACTCAATATTTTTGAAATTTGTCTTGTATTGAGGGACTCCGTTTGGCAACCAGCTTTTTTCAGCTTGTTTTCGGCTTTTGGCTAAAAATAAGCAAAAAAGCCAAATCAGAAGTTGCTTTTTTGCTTTTCTGATTTGCTTTTTTGCTTAGGTTCACTAAAGTTAAAGCCACAAAAGCAAAAAAATCAAAAAAATCTTGGCCTTCTTAGTAGCAAGCTTTAAAAAAGCTTGGCTTTTAAGCATTACCAAACGGAGACTGATGAGCCTTTTAAACTATTTTTTTTTAAATTGTGGGGTTTTTTAACTAACAAGTTATAAAAAAAAATTAGGAGCCTATATAATTCGAACAAAAAATTAGGGGCCTTCAAAAATCGGGAGCCTAAAGCAATGGTTTCATTAGCTTTATGTTTAAACCACCACTGGAGGACCTGGATGGTCAATTGATTAGTGGGTGAGTTCTGAACTAATATACACTTAATGGGTGCTACATGTAAGTATTTTTTTTTAACTTCATTTTTTAGCTTTTTTTTTTTTAACAATTTTCGAAATGATGACATTTTGGTCATTTTTATCGTCAATTTTTTTGTGTGGTCCATTTTAAAAAATGACTTCATTTTTAGCTTGGAGTAATTGGCACAAACATTTCTTAGTTGTAATTGGCAAGTTGTGTTGGGGGTTTGCGTTTTTACCATAGATCTAACCAAGAACAAAAATGGTGATACAATTGTATACCATCTCACAAAACTCTATTTTAAGCAAAATGTCTTGTGCGTTGAGTATGATATTTCTGAGTCGGGTACTCAAAATTTGTAGCTAGCCCACCATAATAGGTTTAAGCTGGCCCTTTCATTACTAAGACCTTGTATGTCATTGGATTGAAACTAACTCTTTCGATATTAAGACCCTGTTTAATTGAAAGACGAGTAATATTCACTTGAGAAATTACTAATATCGCCTCCTTTCAGGTTCAGGTATTGCTTATCTCATATTTTGTGATTTTGGTTATCCAATGAATATGTAATCCCTCGTTCAATTGTTCCAATCAAAATACCGAAAATGTGGTCTCCTGATATTTGTAATTCAATCATATATCTAATTGAGTCAATCAAACTGACCCTAAGCTCAAATCAATTTGTAGCTAGGAATGGGCTGGGCTGGGCTGAGCCTATTTGATTTTCTTTAATGGGCTCCTACCTTTTAGTTGCTGGGCCCAAAGGTTTTGGATTTTGGGTTCTTTCCAATCACTTGTTCTGAGCATTGAGTCGGCCCAAAGTTAACAGTCTGACCAATGTGTTCAATGCATCCACATTCACCAATCTAGGCCACATTAAGGATAGAATAAATTTTTATTGTATTATTTTCACCATTAATGGACATTTTTCATTTTTTGTCTATTTTTTTTACTTTTCCAGTTCATTTTTACATAATTTTTTTTATTTTTTATTTTTACTTTTTCAATACCTCTAACAAAGATGAGCTGGAAAACTAATTTTTTTTAACCAAAAGTTAAAAAAAATATATTTTATCTCAAACCATCTCTCTAGATCAGTATCATTGTCAACGTACTGTCTCTCCACACACTATTATAAGCATGTGTATTGTGCACTAAGTAATAACTTTTTAATTTTCATAGGCAACCAAATATAGATAAAATTGAAAGATATGAGATGTTGCGGATTGTTACGTAACAGAAACATTGTCATAGTTAAAAGAAAATGCAAGTAGATTAGTGGAGAAGATGAAATTTGAGACCTTATTTCCAAGTTGATGAGATAAATCTAAGAACATGAAGCTAAATCAATCTACATCTAGTACTTGCAATGTGAGCATCCATGAATGAGGACACACACTAAACATATCACAATCTAGGTTTTACAAAGGTTGAAGAGCAGTTCCAAGAAAACCACAAATCAATGGGGACACATGATGGCAAATCATGAGATGGGTATTTTTGTAATTTGACATGTGAAAAATGGGGGATCCAATATGATAATGATAAGGTTGGAAAAGGGTACAATGCAATAGCGGAATCACATAGTAGAAAGTGGGGTCAATTAATCCTACTGAAAAAAAATTATATATTTTTTTCTAATATAATTTATCATAAATACAATTTTGTACTCACAAAAATTATTAATTTATCCTAAATTTTATAAATTCTATAATTTTGATTCCACTAAATATAAATTCTGACTCTTTTAATCCTACTGAATATTCATTATGGCTCCGCGCCCTAGTACAATGGATCAAGATGACACTAAAAAAACACATGGTTGTACCTTTGGATCTTTTCTCTTAATTAATCACCCAAGTTTGTTTTTTTTTTGGCCTCACACTATTGGAATTTGACTTCATGTCGATTAAACAAAGGAGGAGTTCAATCAACAAAAAGAAATGTCAATTAATCAAATGTCCAATTGATCATCATGTTTGTATTCATGTAAACATGTAGTAAGGTACGAATAATCCAGCCAAGGTAATAGAAATTAATGTGTAAACGTCAATTCAAACATAACAAAAACGTAGATTCATAGAAATTTAGAATAAACCTTTACCGAAAAGATAAAACACAACTAGATGGAAAGCCAATTGTACTAAGAGCATTACTTAGCTTGTTTAAAATGCTTATACCTTATGCACAAAAGTGCGTGTAATATGAAATGAACAAAATACACTTTTACTAATTCAGAACTCTCCCGAGCTGACCCTAAACGAGTGAGCCCTAATTATACCATAATAGGAGTTCATAATAAAGGATTTGACATGCCAAATTGCCATTATAACTCAACAAACCCATGATGACACCATCATAATGTGATATTTCCTCAAAAAACAAATATAACAATTTTGTCAATTTTGAAATCCATATTCATCATCATCTTCACCAATTAGGCTAATGATATGTGAGCGAGAATAAAAGGGGCGCACGTGAAAGGCACGTGGTGGGCCCAATCATTATATACGTGTGTGTATATGTATGGCCTATTTTAACTAGTTTTTTTTATAATTATGTAACTGCTTTGTTTTTTGAGTTTTTTTTATTTTTTTTATAATTTTATTAAAATTTTAAATTTTTCTGATTCCTTTTGAGGAGACGAATCTGAAAATATAAAAATTATTAAAATTTAAAAAAATTAACCAAAGACAAAATAAAATCCATTTTTAACCGACAAATAAACTATTTTTTGTTTTTAATGATTTTTTCCCAAATTTAAACGATTTTCAGATTCCTCTCGCGAAGATGAACAAGAAACGTATAAAATTTTAATCAAATAAATAGTTTTTTTTTATTAAAGATAAAAATACCCAGAAAATTCGCGTGAGACTGATATTTCTTACACTAAACTGACCTTTGATTCCATGCATGGGACAAAAAAATACTGATTATTAAGCTAAGTTAATTAAATAGTGTGGTCAAAGTCAAACCACCAGTTGCAAAAAGATTATTATTGCATCCTCTTCTGGCTTTCTTGTTGCATAATTTAGGGCATGCACACGATACATAGGTCGTATAAAATTATTTTCTCTAAGAAAAAATAAGTAGAGAGAGAGGATAACAACGTGTGCAACAAGTAACGTAGTAATAATAATAATAATAATATCATTTAAAATGTTCAGTTAGCTGATAAGAAAGCACAAGCCGGACCAGGCCGAATCGGATCCACTTAGACTAGAAATTATATTTTCAAACCGAGACTAATGTAGATATGCACTTAAAAATATGAACTCGTCCCATCTCAAGGGACCAAATAGAATAACAAGATGGGTCATTGGCCGGTACTCGCCATTACTTTAACCTCTTTTAGATTATTGAGTAAAAACTTCAATGCAGTGAGAGGTAGGATAAATATTATCTAATCGGTGAATTGAAAGTCTAATAACATTAAATGAAATTATATAAAATTTTAGAAATGTTTTGAATGATTTGATAATATTTTCCCATTTCGCCTAGGCTGAGCCGCTGAAATTTCCCCTTCATAATTTTGGTTTAAAATGAAGGGAACGCGGCTTGCGCATGAGGACTCGCCCCAAATCTATTTTAGTAATTCACATCGTTCATCTTATAGATTATGTTCAAATAAATTATTCTCAAACAATAAAAAGTACACAAAAAAATTAAAATAAATTTCGATATATATTCTTTGGGGAGTGGGTTTATGAGATGAGAGAAAGGAAATCGAGGATAGACATCTGCGGTGGTTCTACGACAGAGCAAAACTGCTGCAGTTAGTCACCAGTCAGGGCTATGTCTAGCTGCACCACAGAAACAGTGAGAATGATCGCCAGAGCTATTTTTCGGGAAATAGCTCTCCGACGGTCAAGTTAGATGACTGAAAAGTGCAGACAAAGAGAGTGTATATGTTTCACCAGGGTTAATTAGCGTACCTCCTAGAGAAAGAAAGACTGACTTTATATGTCATAACTCGGCGCATGCCTTGACCCATCAGCTGTCTCGTCACTAGACAGACTATGACTCGGGGTGTACTCATATGTGCCGACCGTTATACCAGTGAGTAGCCGACTGACCTAGCCACGCTCTTTAGGCCTAGCTGGTAACCTGTCATTGAACTACCGACGTCTTCATCCAGTCGTGGGGGCTGTCAAAAGAAATTTCGCCGCGCAAGTTACCTTCTGTCCCTTGACACACTTTGGGATTGCCGACGACTATTGCCTCTCGCCCAAACTACGGCGCGATTACTCCATCGAACTTACTAGATAGCGTGAGCTTGGGAGCACTAGCGGCCTTAGCTCGGGCGACGTTTGTGTTTCGGTGGATTCTGACCAAGCTCTGGTACAGGGCCACCGAGCTTGCTTCGTATTGGTGGCTCTGTGGCGGTATCTGTCTTAGCAAACCCAGAATTCATAGTTGTATAATTTATCCCATTACATATTTATAAATGAAATAAATATTTTATGGTAATGTTATTTAATTAATTTGTCTGTGTTGGTAGTATTGTAATATTGCACGCTAAACTTTAGTAAATTTGCTTGGACATGGCATTACACATACTTTTACGATTCCGAGTTAGATTTCTAAATCCGTCTTCGTTTTTATAATTCCAAGGTTGTCTTCCATGATTGTTTCCGCCTAGCAGCTCAAATCAACATTCATAAAACCAATGGTTAGCACGAGGGATAGCTATCATCTTGCCACTGAGAGCCTCGTGAAATATTTGGCTTATGGTTGATATTAATTTTTATGTTGGGCTAGTTCATTAAAATTTATCACGACTTTAAATGGGCTTTTATTTGTGGACTATAAAATTGGTTTTCTGAATTTGTAGGTAGCAGATCAAATACCGAGTTATCAAAAAACTCATCTCAACATTCATTTTCTTTAATTTTTTTTTGTTTCTGTTTCTTGTTGTTTTTTGACAAAGGTTGCTTCAAAGCACTGTAGAACTTGTGGTGGCTTTTGGGGGCCACTAGAATCACTTACTACAAAAACATAGTCCACAAATAGGAACCCATTTAAAATCAGAACAAATCTAATAATAATAATACCATTTAAAATGTTCGGTTGGTTGATAAGAAAGCACAAGTCGGATTAGGCCGGACCGGATCCAACTAAACTAGAAATTATATTTTTAAACCGAGAATATCGTAGATACGCGCTTAAAATATGAACTCCTCCCATCTCAAGGGACCAAGAATAGCAATCCCAAGATGGGTCACTAGCCAATACCCACCCTTACTTTAACCTCTCTTTGATTATTGAGTAAAAACTTCAATGCACTGAGAGGTAGGATAAATATGATCTAAATTGAAAGTCTAATAAGGTTAAATGAAATTCTATAAATTTTTATAAACATTTTGAATGATTTGATAATATTTTTCTATTTCGCCTAAACTGAAATTTCCCCTTCATAATTTTGGTTTAAAATGAAGAGAATGTGGGTTAGGCTTGAGGACTCGGGGCAAATTTATTTTAGTAATTTAAATCGTTCAACTTATAAATTATGCTAAATAAATTATTCTCAAACAATAAAAAGTACACAAAAATAAATTAAAATAATTTCAAAATATATTCATAAATGGAATAAATATTTTATGATAATGTTATTTAATTAATTTTCTGTGTTGGTAGTATTGCAATATTATACGCTAAACTTTTGTAAATTTTCTTAGACACATACTTTGAATTAGATTCCAACCCCGTCTGCGTTTTTACAGTCCAAGGTTGCCTTCCATGATTGTTTCCACCTAGCAACTCATATCAAAATTCATAAACTTTGGATTAGCGCGAGGGATAGTTATCACCTGACCACCCGAAAGCCTCGTGAAATTTTTGGTCAGAGCATCGACTTCTAACTGTGTGCTATTAATTTCTATGTTAAGCGTTTTTATCGTGACTTTAAATGGATCCCCTACTTGTGGACTGTAGAATTAATTTTTCGAATTTGTAAGTAGCAGGCTAACGCTCCATTTGACACCAGTTTTTTTTCACTTTGTTCTGTTTTTTTACTTAAAATAAGCAAAAAAGTTAATCAGAGTTGTTTTTTTTGAATTTTTTGCTTAATTTTAGCTAAAGTAAAGTCGCAAAAATAAAAAAAAATCAAAAAAATCTGACATTTTTAATAGCAAACTTAAAAAAAATTTGAACTTTTAAACATTACCAAACGGAGCGTAAATACCGAGTTGTCAAGAAACTCATATCGACATATGATCTTTTTCTTTAATTGTTTTTTACAAAGGCTGATTCAAAGCACTGTAGAACTTGTGGTGGCTTTTGGGGGCCACCAGAATCACGTATTACAAAAAGATTCAGAACCATTTTCCTAGAAAACTTGAACGGTCTCTTTCTTTTCCCAAGCTTTTTCAAAGGAAAATCTGTACAAAAGCATTTTTGTAATCAGAACTGATAATTTTTCTTTTTTTCTTTCCTTGGAGTCCGTTTTTTGAGACCCAACGACCCAGTGAATGAAAGGACCCACACAAGGAAAGAAATTAGGCCACGCTTACTGAGCTATTTTCTTTTTCTTTTTCTTTTTCCTTTTTGGATCAATTAGGCTTTGTTTGGGTCAATTTTAGCACACAGCTTCTCTGCGATCTAAAAACTTGAATTGCATAGTGCAGTTCAAGTATTTTGAAGATTCAAATCGTTTATATTATAACTCAATCGTGAAAATTAATACCGTAAAAAATTATGGTGATCGGATATAAATCAACATCTATTCAATGCTATTTTATAATTAATAAATGAGTGTGATACATATGATTATATTCATTTATCAATGTAATTTTTTACAAGATCTATAATATAAACAGTTTGAATTATTAAAATAAGTCCCAAATGCGATCAATCATCAAAATAATCTCCAAATGAGGTCAATTTGAACCACAAAGAAGTTATACCCATTTAAAAATTAATTTTGTAGCATATTTTTTTCATAAATTGTCTTTTCTAACAAAAGCATTCAATATTTTCAAATATATTTCATTTTTAGCGGATGTAATTTTTGAGCATTTGAGGATATTTTTTTTAATATTGTTTTCAAAGAAAACAAATTTAAAAAACCGTTAACCTAATAATTTTTTGTAAAACTGATTCCGAAAATAGCAATCACATATAGCCTTAGTTTCTCAAAAGATTACAGCTTAAAGTTTATAGTAAATTAGCAAATTGAGGGTCCATTATGAACCTACTTTGTAAAATCATGGGTGTAGTGGAAGGAGTCATGGGACAATGGGATAGAGTGGTTTCCCTGCTTTGTAGAATCATGACCATGTTTAATTCAACGAAATTGGAAAATAAGAATTAACCCCTCTATTTTTCACCAATTATCCCATCCTTAACCTCAAAAACCTAACTCTTGGCCCACCCCATGTCTACCACTATCCCCATTTTTTGTCCAACATTATTGCGCAGTGTAATTAGAGAAAAAAATGTAAAAATTATAATTTTTTTTTATAATCTAAATATAACAGAGAATTTAATTTATCTCTGTTTCTTATTATTTTTCGCAATATCCTTCAATGTGTGCGAATAGAATCACCATAAAAATAGGGATGACAAACAAACCAAGTTACTCAAGGTGAGTTTTTGTATTACCACTGTTCAGAGTTTTTTTCGATGTGGAGGTTGTTATAATAAGCAAACCACGTTTTGAATATGTTGTTTAGAAGTCGCTAAGTGTTGGAACCAAATTTAAACAATGTACTACTTAACTTTATTAGCTTATAATGTTTAAAATATTTAAGTTACTCAAGTTTTAATTGCGATCGACTTGATTAAGTTCAATATCACTTTACTTGATAAACTAGACAAGCTTATATATATATATATTTAAAAGTCGTTAATTTCAAACTAACCTTAAACAATTTATTATTAGGCTAAAACAAAAATCTAATTTTAGGGGTGACTTATGGTGGCCATACATATCCAATTATTTAATTAGATAACAGTAAGTTATGCACATCGATAGTAACACGATTTCACATTTCTAAGTATAATTTGTCTACCAACCTATATGCTAAATGTCTACGTGACTGCCTCGAGAAAGATTCAACTTGAGACCCGGAGATCAAAACTCCAAGTCTTGTTATGGGGTTTGCTCGTTTACAAGTCCTAACCTAAATACAAAATCGTATGTAAAGGCAGCCCCAACCTGTTATCTTTCTCTCTCTCTCAATCTGTACAATGTTGTCAATGTTATCACGTGTATATATCACATTGAAAGATACATAAAGTTTTGAGTTAGGTCACATAATTCTTTTAACGAGACTAAACTCCTAAAATATATAACTATATTTTAATTAGAAAATTGTATAATATAAAAACTCTCGGGACACTCTCACTTTCAAAATATTTTAACAGAAGACGCTCCCATGCATTATTCACACTCCCGCTAACGCTATATGTGACCTAGGTTTTGAGTGAGCCAACCCCAAGTTGCAGAGCCGCTTCGAGGGTGGTGGATTAAAAGAGTCCAAGGAAAGGAGGCGGGTCTAAGCCAATTCACCTTTTTAGTCCTCTCTCTCTCTCTCTCCCCACATGTGATTACTAAAATAATCGAAAGATCATTTCCCTGTCCATTCACACAAAAACCTAACGCTCACACTTTTGTCTTCTACTCCCTCCCTCCCTCTCTCTCTCTCCTCCTCTCTCTCTCTCGCTCTCGCTCGAATTTCATACCTCATTATTCCATTGGTCCCTCTCTCTTTCCCTATTCCTCCTAATTATATAGGATCCGATTGCTGTGTTGTTTGTGTGTTGCTTTGTCTTTCTAAATTTAGTTGATCAATTGGGTCAAATTTGGATAAGATTTGGTCTCTTCGATTGAATTGGCCGTTACGAAATCTTCTGTGCGTTTGAGAAAAAAAATTGATCTGGAAGAACGCTTGTTGTTGAACCAAACAACGTTTTGGATCCGATCGGAGGAGAAACAGCGCCAATAGATGGCGCTGTTCAGACGGTTCTTCTACCGGAAGCCGCCAGATCGGCTTCTCGAGATCTCCGAGCGGGTTTACGGTGAGCTCATACTTCAAATTTGGGGATTTTCCCCCCAAATTCGGAATGTTTCTTTTGGTTTCATGTTATCGTATTGCTGAATTATGTCGAATTCAAAATGTTTCTTTCGGTTCAACTAGTCTTATTGCTGAGTTTTGTCAAATTGGAAATGTTTCTTTGTTTCAAGTATTCTTATTACTGAATTTTGTCAAATTTGAAATGTTTCTTTTGGTTTCAAGTGGTCTTATTGCTGAATTGTGTCGATTTTTTGGTTGATTATTGAACTTTTTGATATTCTATATTGTCATGCTACAATGGGTATGCTGTAATTGACTGACACATTATCTCCAATTTGAAGTTTTATATGCGCATCTCCGTTTGCACACGACTTCTTTCGAGTTCTATCTCCTACATTGTGGTCTAAATATTTATTTGGAATGGAGGTTAGAAAGTAGCAAATTTAGGAGTTATCAAGCCAGAGTTTTGAAACCATCAAAAAGTCGAGGAGCTAATGTATGGAGACCTGTTCAGTGTGTATCTAGTCCACTAGAGTTCTTAGAGATGGATATCTTCTTTCATGTTTTTCAATGTCTCGTCTACATTGAGCAATTTTGAGTTGAAGATTAACTCCAGTAATGTGTATGCAACAAAGTATAATTTTTCCGTGCTTTTATCCAAATACTGCAATGTCATGGGTAGGAGCACATGTAGGTTTTCAATGATACATTGCTTTAATTTTAATGCTTACTGAGTGCAGTAACTGGCTCTTAGTGATAAACTGGATTTCTTGACTTTTCCTTGTGGCATGGTGTATATATATGTTCTCTACTTAGCAGAAGATACAACCAGCTTTCCAACGTTTAAAACTCTTGTTTTCAGTTTTGATTTTGTTTGAATTCACTTATAACGTTGGCTTTTGACTGTGGGTTTTCAGTTATATGCTTCTTTTTCTCCACTTGCAGTGTTCGATTCTTGCTTCTCCACAGATGTATTGGAAGAACGACGAAGACAAAATCTAACAATGGGTGGCATTGTATCTCAGATACAGGACTACTATCCTGATGCTGCTTTCATGGTTTTTAACTTTAGAGAAGGGGGAAAGAAGGGCCAAATTCGGATATATTATCTCATATGACATGACAGTCATGGATTCCCCTCGACAATATGAGGGGTGTCCTCTGTTGCCAATTAGATGATGATTCACACTCCTAGGTCCAGTGAGAGCTTGGTTATCTTTGGAGGGGCAGCAGAAGTACTGTTGATGCACTGTGAAAGGGGAGGATGGGCCGTGCTTGCATTCATGCTTGCTGCGTCTTCTGTTGTACCGGAAACAGTACACAGTGGTGAGCAGAAGGGACTCTTGAAATGGTGTACAAGCAAGCTCCTAGGGAACTTCTCACATTTTGTTCCTTAAATCCACAACCTTCCCAGCTCAGAGAGCTCAGTACATTGCCAGACGGAATTTGGGTTCAGTGGCCACCTACAGGATACACCTTTAGGTTTAGATGCATTATACTAGAGCACTCCCTTGTTTAATGGAGGAAAGGGTTGCCGACCGGTTGTTCGCGTTTTGGTCAGGAATCTCTTCTACACGCATTAGAGTTCCAAACTTCTGTTTTCAACTTCAAAGACAAAAAAAACTGGCTTCGCTTAACGACAGGAGGTTAATGCCAACTTCGCTCATTTTAAACAGGATCGTTTGAAAAAAGTAATTTATGATTATACTTATGCTTGTAAACTGCAGAAGAGTGATGAACTAGTGAGGATAGATATTCATTGTTCGCGTGCAAGGCGATGTAGTTCTTGAGTGCATCACTGGCGATGACCTAGTAGGGAAGAAAAGGAAATGATGTTCAGAGTTGTGTTCACAGTGCATTTGTCCGGTCAAAAATGTTTTGATGTTGAAACGTGATGAAGTTGAGATTTTTGTGGGACGGGAAGGACCAGTTTCCAAAGGAGTTCAAAGCAGAGGTATGAATTGTGTTACTAAGTGGCGTGTCTTTTTCTGAAGCTGTTGTGGTTGAATGCCATACTTCAGTTTGTATCAGGTGCTTTTTTTTTTTGGATGCAATGCGATTCCACCTATCATACACAGAAGTGGCAAGTGAAGATGAGAAGGAGATCGACGGGCCTCACCTGAGGGGAATTTTTTGAGGTTGAAAGAAACTCGTAACGTGAGATGGGCAGGATGGAAAGGGGGGGACTTGGATTCTCATATGTCCGAGGAGAATAGTAAGTGGTTTGGAAGGAGGCTTTGCAATCTCATCCTTTCAAGACACCGCACCGGATTATGAAATAAAAAATGGGATGGGATGGTGGACTCTGAATCATCAGTCGATCGCCATTGCTTTTGTAGATGGGCCAGGATGGAAAGGGGGACTTGGAATCTCGTATGGTTAACGAAGAGAATAATAAAGTGGTTATGGAAGGAGGGTTGCAACCTCATTGGATTTCAAGACATTGCAGTTGAAGCCATTGCTTTTGAAGACTGGCAGGAGGAAAGGGGGACTTCAATTCTCATATGGTTCACGAGGAGAATAATAAAGTGGTTTTGCAGGGGGCTTTGCAACCCATGTGATTTCAAGACAGTGCAGTTGAAGCCATCATTACTTTTGAAGATGAGCTGGATGGAAAGGGGGGGGACTTGGATTGTCATATGTTTCACGATGGGGATAAAAAGTGTGGTTTGGCAGGGGGCTTTGCAACTCATGTATTTCAAGACAGTTGCACTGGATTATGAAATCAAGAACAGATGGATGGTGGATCGGAATATAATGCAGTCGAAGCCATTGCTTTTGATGATGGGGATAAGTCAGGTTCCACAGTTCATGATTTCGGATTTGTGCCAAGTAGTTTAACAACCAAGTAGAAAACTGTAGATATGAATGGACAAGTTTAGGAAGAGATCACGATGACAAGAAAGAGAAGACTCGTTATGCAGAAGAAAGAACGTGGAAAGGCAGGGTTCCAGCAGGAATCGAGTGCGCACATTTAATAGACAAAAATCTGAATAAGTACTTCCACCCACACCTAAGAACAGTTTCAACACTAAATGCTACTCCAGCATGCGATTTTACTGCCATGAAACAAAAAATTAAACAGATAAAGAACCCCGGGCACTGTGTGAAACACAGGCAAAGCCAAGTACAGTCTCTCGGTGGATTCCTCCTAAGAATTCCTCCTATTCGTATACACATCCACCGGCAAGATATAAGTGCACACCTGAACTGGCTTGTCTTTAGGATTCTTATGCATGGAGCAAACAAAGGCTTCTTCTTGCCTCTGGTACTCTGTGGTTGGCAATTGATGTACTACTCCGGAACCTGCCGTGATGAATGGATTATATGAGAAATCAAGACAGTTGTACCAGTGAAACC
>CM018903.1:7303744-7308744 GCA_009663005.1 Actinidia chinensis
TTTCTGGGTGGATATGAAAAATGTATTGATTGATTGTAATGGCTAAATTAGGCTCCAAAACTGGCCCATGGCTTCCACTAAGATTGATTAACATGATTCTAGTAAACTTATGCTACCATTCCTTGTCCATGCCATATTCACTTTTTAATCTTGACTGAAATGCCTTTCTCCTCTATTTCGTTTTCTAATGTGAGAAGTGACCATTTTGGTTTATCGAATCAAACGCCTATTCCATGTTTTCCGTCCCAGTGCTATGATGGACATGAAGTATACCATCTGAGCAAACCTTGCATAGTTATTCATTTATATTTGTGATCTTGATGCAGCCCACGAGAATAAGTTTAGAATTTTCCGGTCATGGGTTACATGGGCGTTACCGATGGGTCATCTTATGTGTCTATTAGGTACATGAATGTGCACTAAAACACATTTAACCACTTGTTTGACTCATTGTATGCATCCAAATTAGACTCATTTTAATCTCATGATAGACTTGTTCCGCCTAGACCTCTAGATATTAGGAATAGACTTCTGTATTTCACACGTCTGTAAAGCCTATAAATTGGTGTGAGTTCAAGACTACAAGTGAATTAATGAGAATACAAAATTTTCAGCTTTTAAGCTTCCTAGATTGTGTGATGCAATCATATTCTTTGGTGTGATGCTGAAGATGCCCTAGATAATCTAGATGTGATACCTAGACTTTTCGACTTCAATGTCTTTATCTTTTATTGATCTAATACTCTTATGACCTTTGTTTGCATGTAAAACAGCCCTGACCTTTTGTATTCCCATTATTCTAACCAAATCCTACGATTGTGCTACATCAGTTTGGTATTAGAGTTAAGCTTTTGCCACTATGTTCTTAGAAAATGGACATCCTATGCGCCACAACATGTTTCGTGCCATAAGATAAAAGTTCCAGACTTTGAAGGGATGATCTTGAGGTGTTCTTTAATTGGCGTGCTTCAATTGTGGAGTTTTTTATTGATATAATATGGTGGATGATCGAAGAGTAAGGTTTGCTAAGATGAAAATTGTTGGTTTGGCACAAATATGGTGGCATAGTCTTGATGGAGATATGAGAAGATTGGGATTGCTGCCAACGCTCATGGCAAGCAATGAACACTAAGCTGAAAGAGAAGTATATGCCTCCCCGTTCTCATGTAAAGTCATGCGAGCAATATGTTAATTCAAATCATGATACCATGTGAAGAGTATATGCAAAAATTTTAAGCATTTAACTCTCGTAGTAGAATCATGGAAACCTCACACCAAAAAGGAATAGATGCTAGTTTCAAGCTTGTTACAAGGAGAGAATTGCCACAACCATCAGAAACCACCTCGAGTTTTGTTAAAGCGAGAAGTGATTGTTGAAGATAAACACCCTACATAATTGAAGTTACAAGAAAAGGGATATGTTCAAAATATGCTCAAGGTGAAAGAACGTCAAGTTATTAATAATGAACATGCTCCAATTGATGGGGTAAAGGCAATACAAGAGGGGTCAGAACCTATCCAACCAGCCTCTAAACTTGACCCAGAATATGCATTTGGATCTAAACTTGACTTGAATATGCACTTGGAAATGATTAAGTCGCTGATTGACTCCACCAAAACCATGTTTGAAGAGTTTTCTATTCAGCTTCCTCGTGTTCATAGTGACCATCATGCAGCAAATCTTACTACAAAAATCCAATTGGTCGATTATTTGAATACAAGTAAGCATGGAAAACCAAGAACATCCAGCTCTTGATTTCATTCGAGAGTATCCAAGTTTGGATTGTATGATGACGTTCTACTTAAAGAAGAGACTGGTAATATGGAATCCTTTGAACCTGCAGGCATTGTCATTTAGTTCAATTGATTTTGTCATTCCAAAGAATTCAGCTTTGGAATTGGAATGCTAGCATTCCTTTCTTTGCTACCATCAATGCTTAAAGAATGCAAATCAACTTTGAAGCTTTTCATACCAAGATGTGGTTGTACATGGTGAACTCATGGATTCCTTATACTTCAATATTTTAAAAATCGAGGAGGAGTTTGTCCTCCAACACGGGAGAATTTTGAACGGAGCCCACGAGAACCGTTAGTGGTATTTTGGTAAGTTTGAACCTTTCCAAGTCATGGGGTTTCACGGGGTCCACCGATGGTTCATCGTTATTGGTCTATTAGTTACTTGCATGGGGGGGCACTAAAACGCATTTTAAAAACCACTTTTTTATATTTGATGTATACATCCCTTTTTAGTTCATTTAATGATTTAATCACATGATAGATTTATTCCACCTAGACCTCTAGAGAATAGGAATAGAGTTTTGTATTAAACACACGTTGTAAAGCCTATAAATTGATGTCAGCTCAAGACTATGAATGAATGAATGAGAATACAGAATTTCCAGCTTTCCGGCTTCCTAGAATGTATGATGCAATCATTTTCTTTGGCTTGATGCCAAAGAGGCCCTAGGTTTGATACCTAGACTTTGACTTCAACATCTTTATATTCCATTGATCTATACACTCTTACAGGCACTGTTTGCTACCAAAACAGCCCTGATCTTTTGTATTCCCATCATTCTAAGCAAATCCTATGATTGTACCACATCAGTTATGTTGTGGTCTTGCGTGAACATTTCTAATGCCTATACATCATGTTCCTTTCTTGTTTGATTATGTGCTACAGGTAAAGTGATTTTTGTTTATAAGTTGTGTGCATGCTCATATTGATGTATCGTTTGCTGAGAGTTGATATGCATTTTTACTCTGATTGTTGTTTTGGTATATGGGATCATCACTGTAGTGTTTTTTTGCTATAAACTGGGGAAATATAATGCTACCTGTATATGGTGAATAGAAGAAAAGCTTACAAACAAGAGGCTAACAGGGAAAGCCATACACTTTTTACACCTCGTTGGTTTCTACGAAGTCCAAACATAGACATAGGCTGGGAACTTGGAATTAACCCTTCTTTAAAGGGCAACTATACAAATTGCCAAAAAGTTACTCGTCAATCTGTATAATAAAAAAATGAATAAAATGTATAGCAGCTGTGCACCATGCCACCATTGCAGGAATTTCTCCTTTTCTGGTATCTCCAAATAAACGACGACTAGAAGTGAAAGGCCCTAAGTTGCCATGCTTGTTTCCCCACCCCAAGGAAAAAACAAAGACATCCCCAAAATAATGGCAAATTCCCCAAAATCCCAAGCAACATTACAATGAAGGTGAATTTGTGGCACAAATTCCATGTCTTATTTGCATAAGCAACACTAATCAGAAAAATATTTACAGTTAAGGAACTGTTTGTGTTCCACATTCCACAGACAATGCACCTTAGTAGGCACTCGACAAGAACAGAACCTAGTTAAAAGTGAAATCTCTCTCAATCATCCCCATAATTCATTGCCTCAAGAAAAACTTACACCCCTCTTTCCTTGTGATAAACAACCCATTCCCGAGTCAATTGCCTCTCCCTTACAGCTCTCATTGATATAACCAGAAATGGAGGAGCTCCACAAATTGGTCAATCTCCAGTCCGTGTCCTGCCTTGATTTTGACTCCTTCGGTATTTACGTAAAACAGTTCACAAAATCTTAGCTCTATGGCGATGAGTTGAAATGAGACAACTGAATTCAAAAGCTAAGCTTGATTTATCAAATGAACCATTTTTGGTGGGAAAACTAGAGTTGGTTCTATGGGTTATTGGATGAGTAGGCAAAGGTGCTAGGTACTCCGTACATTGCCCTTTCATTACTCCCTAATTGGCAGAATTAATGCAGTATACATGCATCCAGGATTTTAAAATTTTGGTATAGACATTATGCAATAATGTGCAACAGTGCAAGTGCTAGCAGTTAATATCAATGAATCCAATGTGGAGACTGCCATTTTGCATTATGAATCTATGATGGGGGTTTTCAATTCATGAATATCTGGCACGTGTTATGAGTATGTCCATACTAAGTGAATTCTGCAGAACCCTACAATAGTAATGCACATTTAAATGTAGTTAAATAGAGTTCCAGGTTCTATATGGGGCATGAAAAACAATGCTATGCAACACGTACTAAGATTGTGGGTTAGGTGGGGTGTTACGATGTAATTTTTTTTTTTTCAGTACTGAAGGGTATATTCCAATAGTTAGCAAATCATCACATGCCGGGCTTAGGGGTGGATCAGTCGAGTTAGAGTCCTATGACTAGGGTCGGAACAATTGAATAGGAGAGTACCATTGATTTTACAGGAGAGTATTTTCTAATTGCCACAATACCGTTACGCATGCCGGACTGGAGGCTGGAACAGCCTAACTTGAGTACTATGGCTAGTGGTTGGAACAGCCAAACTCTTCCCCCGACTTATAATTAGGAGATAGCAAGAAGTACCCTAGCAGTTCTGAAGATTATGCTATATAAGAGAAGACTGTACTAGACAAATTTGCATACGCAGTAACAACAGCTGTTATACAGCTGTCAACGTAACAGCTTGGGACTGAAATGAGCCAGGTTTGTAAAAAAAAAGGGTAGTAACCTATATCAGGCACTCTTACCTTAACTTGAGTGGTTCTTTGTAGGCAGAACTGTGGCAGGCTCCAACAGATTTTTGGTGGGAAGCAGGAGGGGTTGATCTCTGTTCTAAAAATCGGCCGCCTCGGCCCCGCCTTGCGCTAGCCCCCCCCCGGCCGTCAGGATGGCTGGGCCCCCCGCCCGCCCGCTTAATGCCTAGCGTTTTTTTAGAGACCTAGTTTTCTATTCTAGTATTTTTTTGAGACCTAAATTTTCATTTCTATATCTTCCTCTTTGTATTATTCAACATTAAAAACATTTTAAATTTACTATTTTGATATCATTTTTTGGTTACAATTTGATATTTGGTCATTTATTATTGTTTTTTTAGTAAATATTATGATTTAAATAAATATAATAATAATAATAATAAACCGCCTAGGCCGGCCGCCTAGCCGCCTTAGCGCTAGGCCCCCTTCCGCTGCCCGATTACCGCCT
>CM018903.1:7321244-7323744 GCA_009663005.1 Actinidia chinensis
TTAGATGTTTTGTATTGAATCAAGGTAGGTTGTTTTTTCACACAGGCATGAGATTACTCAACTGATGCAAACTAGTGAGGATTGTGCTTGTTAGTATTTAATTGAGAATCATACGTTCATTAAATGACCTTTTCTTGGGTATGATTGATCAGTTTCTAGTTGCCATGGCCTATTTACATTTACTGGGGTCCCTGTTGGATGTTTTGATAAGGTACGGGTCAGTTATTATTAGGAATGCAAGGTATCTGTGGTGAAAGTTTTGTAGTGTTATTGGTGTTTTGAGATGAAACTGAATGCAAGAGGTTCTTTCCTTGTGGGGGAAATAAAGGTGAGAACATGGAATCTAGATGTCAAAAAGATGTTATGCATTGCCGTCTTCATTGGAGACTTGGAGTGGGATTCGGCATTTCGAATATTAGTCAATAAAGGAATGTGGTTTGGTTTGTCAAGGTGAATGACCATAGGAAACACATTGTTTGAGTTGGGGAGTTGGGTGGTATATGTAGAATTTGAAAATCAATCCAGCGTTCAATTTGAGTATGTGTTACGTAAGAGAGAGATCAGTTTTGCGTTTATTAAGGCCATTGTAGTTCGCAATAGATTGTCTTGGTTCTAAGAAGCACAGACACGGTTATGCAAACTCGAAACATGGGGACACGGCCAATCTCAAAAAAATCAGCGGGCGACATAGAACCCCCCCCCAACAGTGGAGATGCGGATTTTTTTTATTGGATATTTATACAACAAAAAAATATATTTTTATTTTTATTTGTTACCTATATTTTTTATTTATATATATTTTTATTTGTTACTATATTTTTATTTGTTACCTATATGGGTACGCTGGAGATGGTCGCTCGGATCACCGGTGCTTCGATTGATCTTATTCGTTCTCTCTCTCTCACTATATGGCGTAACCCTATGTGTATGGGCTGAGAGATATTATGGCAAAAATCTCTTTTGGAATTTTTTACTTTGACCCCAAAAATATTATTTAAGATTGCGAATTGTACCCCTGTGTCTCTTCTAGGTCCCTTGAAGGGATGCGTATCCCGCTTTTAAAAAAATAATAAAAATATAGAACATGCCATGTGATGTGTCCGACAGGTGTCCCACGCATGTCCAAGGAGTGTCGGTGTCCGACATAGACATGCCGAATATGTGTAGGAACATACTACAGGGAACACCGGGAAGAGAACTTCTATGATCGGAATGTTGTATGATTGGAATTATCTATGATCTGAGATTGATTCAATACATCAAACATTGATTGCGCATAGCCAGTCCATTCTCCAACCTGAATGAGAAATCTGATGTGTTGTTCTGCCTACTTCTCTGACTCTGCTAGTACTCTCACTTACAGAAAAAGGGCTCCTGCATCACGACAAATTGGAAGTGTCCGTGCTTCTTAAGTTGATATTTATTCTGACATTTTTGGCCTGCATGGCATTTTTAAGTTCCTCCAAATCTTGTAAGGTATATATAATCAGTGATCTATGATTGGTTTTTCTCTGGGCTCAAAATTCAATCTAATCTTGTTCAGGTGGTTGCTTATGAACAAAAGTTTTTGGTGGATAACAGTACAATGCATATTTGTGGGTTCCAATTATATTACAATCCTGTTTCGTTGTCTAATGTTGCTTTATTATCTTATGGATGAGTGCTTGTAGAGATATTTGTGTATGTTTTCTGACTGCCAACTTTTGAAAGAAGAGTATTCTCAAATATTGAATTGTTGGTAGTTGTGATTAAAACCATGTCCCATACCGCGTAAATGACTCGTTTGCTTCTTCAAAGTAGAGGTTGTCTAGGAAATATATAAATGTAGAAAATCTGTGGAGACTACACTTTTATGTGTTTTGTGGTGTTATGGGGGGAAAGAGAAATAGGAGAATTTGTGATATGCAGTCGATGAAGTGGAGGTTCCTCGGTGTCGCTTTTATTTTTGTTTAGGGATTATTTTTTCCCTTTTTTCTTTTACAAGTTTTAGGGAACTGGTATATGCTGTAGAGATGTTGTGGGTCAGTTGTTGAATATACGTCTTATGTGCATGGGCTTGTGCTAACCCTCCCCACTTCCCTGTTTTTGGCTCCTTTCTCATAGTTTTGCTTGTCAAGAAAAGAAAAAAAATACTATAAAACATCATGCTACCATTCTTATTCTTGCACTCTCTGGTTTCAGTTCTTTTTGGAGCTAACTGAAGGTGACGCGGGTGGAGTCAAAACTAAGAGTATTTCCTTTTCAAGATCAGTTTAATTCTCAGGTCTGGTCTGAAATTTGTTGGTGCCATCTTGAGAAAATTTTTTATAAGTTATTATGTGCCTCCATTGTCAAAATTCTTGACATGTGTTGCAGATTCAGATTTTAAGAAGAGTTTAAAACTGTGAACTCTGCATGTGAAGGAGGTATTCACTGGTAACAAAACAATTAAGCATTTCATGATAGGAGTGTTTCATTTTGTTTTGATCTGATATAGGTTTCACTGATTTATTAGGTGTCG
>CM018903.1:7328744-7353744 GCA_009663005.1 Actinidia chinensis
TTTTAAATCAATTTATCACACATCATGTCATATTACCTGGGAATGACCAAATATTATTTAATCGGTGAGCGTAAAGATGATTGAAAGTGGTCCCAGTCATTAGATTACATATCATTGGTTTCTTTTTTATGCATTATAGGAACATGAAAACTAATTGACAACACCACTGCCACAGACTTACTCATCCTACAACGGACCTCTTGCTATACTCATAAAAAACCCAAACCTATATATAAACGAGTAATGCCCGTGCCCACGGGCACTACGCAAAAAAAAAAAAAAAGATTATTTTATTCAATTTGATGATTCTCATTGCAAAAGTACGATCTGCTAAAAAAAAAAAAAAAAAAAAAAAATTTGCTTAGGTTCTGCCTGGTGTGTGTCTTGGGCATTCAATCAGATTTTTTGGTGTTTACTCCTTCTGTTACAGTACTATCTGTAATTACTTTTAATAATCTTCAGTTTTTGGGATTAGTTTAGGCTGTCGACTTGTTGAATGGTGTTAGAACTTGAAGGACATTGTCTTCGGTCCGCAAATTTGGGTCGTCAACTATTATTGTCAGTGGACGTTTATTCTTGTGTAGTGGAAGGTACTTGTGTTTCCTACTTTCGAACAAATCCAACATCTCGTCTGTAAACTGTTAGATTTCTAGTAAAATCATAGTAGGGAGAAACTTAAACCCCAATTCTTTGTGAGATCCATCCAGTTAATTGATAGCATTTCATGTTTTGTTTTATGCAGGCTTTGAAATGACATCTTGCCATTTACCAACTTTGTTATTATGTTTATCTTTGCTTTATGCATTTATTTTTTTTCCCTCTCAGTACCAAGTGAGAATTATTTACTCCTTTCTTAAAAATTGGCCTTAGTTTATAATATTATTTTTATTCCAACCGCAATCTCCTTATGTCTCTCTGTGATACTTTGGAACACAAATGGATTTTTATTCAGCTTTGATGGGATTTTCCAACTCATACTCGAATTTTTACTGAGGGATAAATTTATGCCTAAAAATTATTTTGGGGTCTCTTTCTTCTTCTTCTTTCTCTCTTTCTTTTCTGCGGCTTTCGGCGGACGTTATTGTGTTTCATAATGTTGCGAGTTCTTCATGTGGTGATGCTAATAATGGTTTTTTACTAATCAATGCCTTACTTGGATTTATTTGCAGTTACCGCAAAACCTCTTAAACTTTGTGAGGTTGTTCAGGAAAGCGCATGACGAGAACTGTAAAACAGGCCGAATTGGAGAAGGAAGGAAGCTATGAATGGCTTGAAGGGAGAAGGACAAGAAGTAATCTAACAAAGAGCGGTGGAAAATAGCCGAGATAGTAATACCCAGCAGAGGAATTGTATTCTTTGTTCGCGAGAATTGCCAGGCTGGTTACTGAATGGTGTGAGGACACTTCTTTGGAAACAGACAAAGGAGCGCCCTTCTCTCCAGTATTGTTGTACGTTATGGTGTCAGGCAACGGCTCGCCCTGTCTGGTGGGTCCACTTCTAGTTCTGGGTCCCAGTGGGTAGGAGCTCCTATGTCACACCCAGGGAGAATTGCTATGGTTGGTCGCGCCTGCCCTTTTTGGCTTAGCAAGAAAACTAAAAAAGTAAAGATAATGATTTGAGAGGGCTCCTTCTTGAGGTTTGCAGACATTGAACCGTATCTTTGAACAGCTAGCAGTATGTGCCGGAGCGAATGCTAGTTCATTACTCAGATTATTACCGACCTATCGCATGGAATATCACAACGGATATTCGAAATGCTAACAAATAATCAGTGATTATTGCTATTCTCTGTCAGAGAACAAATGGGGGATGTTCGCCATATAACTTTTAATTTTTGGAGAAATGGATCTGCCCCTTGCAAAGTTCATACAAGGAAGAAGAATTTGGCGATACTGGGTCAGTCCGTCGATACCATAAGCAGAATTTTGGTTTTGCAGCATTTATTTGGCATTTCAGCGTCAGAGCACTCGGGACTGTAAAACGCAACCACTCCATGTACCATAAACCATGTACAGAGATCTAACCTTGTAGTTTACATTTAAACCTGATTCTTTTCGTTGTAACATAGAAATAGGCTCCTTTTTTTTCCCTCTCACATTGAGGTTTTGAGAGGAATCCATCATGAAATTGTTAATTAGATCATTTTCGCCTAGTACAAAGTCCTTCATTGATATATGCTCTCCTTTGGTGCAATTGTATATAACCCTAAGATAGGCTGTTGGGTTTAGATGCTTCTTGTCTTGTTCATTTGAATTAGTCGTTAAATATCTCATTTATTTGATATCAAAGTTCCTCTTCCTTCCGTTCTCATACATTTTCCCCTTTTGATCCGTTTTTTTGGTAATTCTAGGTATTATACTGAAACGTGTTTTGTTGAGTGTGCTGGTTAATTATAGCATTAATTGGAAACTCCATTGGAAAGACATTAATCATCTTGGTGTGGATTGTGGGTGCTTTAACTTGCTCTTGACATGAAGCGACAATTTCTAGTTTCGAACCTGTACTTGCAAGACCTTTGCTCTAAATCGATTCCAGATGGTTATCTTCAAAGTAACAGACGCCTTTCAATTTCATAACATGTTATAGTTTTCGTTTGTTGCTCAATTATTTTAAGCACATGCATGCATTACGCTCAATTTTTCTCGTACTCTGTAAGATTTTCATCTCGAGCTCCTCTTGGATTCGAGAGTAGAGTTGGAATGGTACCGCCATTTTACGATTGTAAGCTTCTTCTACGATATGCCAATCCGGCTGAATTTCTTTTGAGCTCATCTTCATTGGCGATTTATAAGGAGTTTTTTTTTTTACCCATCAATTCACTTATTCTGCACTTTCAAGCGTTTGCAGTCCTGATATATGCGGTTGGCCATTTAAAACCTTCTTTGTAGGACATTACTAGAGCATCAGCTTAATTGGAGGTATTTGAGATGGATGAGTGACAAGAGGAAGGAGATCAAGATGTGAATGCATTCATGAGACAGTTGTAGACCTGAAGGTTATACCAATTTAGGGCTTTAGGCACATTATGAATCAACCACAATCGTTCCCGAGGCTATAAATAGCTATACAATTTTGGTGGGAATGTAAGGGAAAGGAAAATGCCTAATCATCCCAATTTAAGAGATTCCGTAACAATTCTATCCCATTTAGGAAAGTAGATATCTGTTTTTTCACATATTGCCAAAAATGTCAGATGGATATGTGAACCGTCGAAATGGGTTTTGTATTGACATACAAGTTGCCATAGTTCTGTGTCTATATTAGCCATTCTGGAATTTTTTGAATAACCAAACGAGTTCTACATATAGTTCTTTAACTCTAATTCTTGCACTTGCTGGTAAAAGAAGCACATCAGGCAGCTCACATATATTATATATCTTTTACATATGTGCATTTTGCTGCCATTGACGATTTTCTTGTAGCTTTATAAGGAGAGAAGATGGCGACGCAGAAACAACCAGAACTTGGCGGTCCAAGAGTTTGGTAAGTCTTTGTCCCCGCCTTAAGTTGGTGTATTTATGACAAAATCAGTTCCACAAGTGCTTCATTTCAAACCCATTGTTGAACTGATAAACAAAAAGCCTTTGCAAGTGTGTTTACAATGTGTAGAAGTTGCCAATCTACAAGCGGGTACACAAAAAAATAACCAAATGAAGATTGAAAGAGAAATTGACTATAACTTGCAGTATCCATATTTGCCTATATTTCTCTGTGGTTACTCCAATTGAATCTATGCACATGGAGTTCTCTGATAGGAACAATGGAGGATTTCTGCAGATTCCTGCTGCTTATTGTGTGAACTAATGTGTGTAGAGCCTTTCCTAGACGATAAATGCAATGTACCTTGAAAAAATACCGAAAAGTACTTGGAAAACAAAGTATATAGTTTAGATTCAACTTTCGTGTGGGGTGGGTCGCACCCAGAATAAACTTCATCAGCATATTTTGTTTTCTGGATACTTTTCGGGTACTTTTTTCTGGATACATGGCGTTTCTATTCCGAGTCATGATTTGGTGACATTGCAATAATGGAATTCATGGAAGGTCTTCTAAAGTCTTCACATCTTGATCATCGATTTCAATCCGGTAACAGTATCTTCTCTCCTGATCTAACCGAAAATCGCTTTTGCAGCTCTTGAAGAGCACACAGCTCACAAGGTATCTATCACGATTACAGGAGTACAAGGTAAGCGATTTAAAAATGGCCTTCCAAGCCATGGACAAGGGGGACTTCTAGTGGTTATCTAATAAGCTCTCACCACCCGGTATGTGAAACAAGGCTTCAATGCTCCCAGGAGCCATATTACCGGAATTGCTAGCACCAGAGCTGTCGAAGTTTTTCCTAAGAGAACACATGCCTGAAGAATTGCTAGTACCCACAAATCTTTCCATCCCCGATGAAACCAGTGCTAAATACACGCAATGAGGGCATGGTTGCAAGACTATGGAGTAAAGAACACCTCCAAAAGCAGAAGAAACAAAGAGGAGGGTTTTTGGGGGACAGAGTAACCCAAACCTTCGAAAAATGAAGGCTATGCATAGGAGAAAGAAACAAGTGCGTTCTGCGGAGGAGTATGATGAAGAATTGCAAACTGGGTGAAAAGCATGGGATTGAAATAGAAACAAAAGACGAAAAAAAAAAGAAGGATTTTTTAGAGATGGTTGTGGTGATTGAGAGAGTGAATTATTGTGGCTTGGACATGAGAGGAAGGAGAGATGTTTTAGACTGGGGAGACCGAGATCGAAGAGTGATGGTTTGGGAGAGTTTGAGGTTGAGGATGGTGAAGAAAATTTGATGAGGGAGGAAATCTGCAGCATCGAAGAGAGACCGAGGCGATTGTGAATTGTTGGGAGAGAGTGAGGAAGGGATAGGGCTTGGAGTGAGAGTAGAATTGCTAATGAAAAGGCAAGCAGGAGGAGAGAGGTGGTGGTGAAGAATTGGGGTAGTTTTTTTAGAAAGTGAGGTGTGGATTGATTTCCTTTGAATTCTCCCTGTTCTCTCCATTGGGATTTGTGGGTATTCCTCCGTTGGAGTAGGGAAATGGAAAGCTGATATGGTTGTCTCAAGAATGGGCTGTATATGAATGTAGAAGTGTGGAAGGCATTGTTGTTTCCAAATCTATTTCATATGATGGTTTTCCCACCTCTGTCTGTCTGTCTGTCTGTCTCTCTCTCTCTGGTAGTTTGGAGGGGAGTTTGGGGAGTTGTTGCTTTGGAGGACCGGATTGGCCAACAACTAAATAATAAAGTATTATAGAGGTGGAGTTGTTTTGGCTTTGTTTTTACCAATGAGTTTTGTTTGGACTCATTGGGGGGAAAAAGGGGCATGTGACCTAGTGATTTCCAATTTCCAAATTTTAGTTGGCTCAAACATGTAAAGAACACTTTGTCATTCAAAATGTGAAAAATGGAAACAATATTACATAAAATTTAAGAACTTTTACCATGGCCTAGCTTTTTGGGGGGTCTTGATTGCTGATGCAAAAAAAAAAGAATACCTATTTTAGGTGGCTTAGAACATACTCTCACTTGCTACATCACAAATTACTCTTTACTTGGCGATGCATTATTAATTATGGTCAATTTCTTTTTCAGGGTGTGTAGAAAAAGAAAAAAAATGATAATAGATTGGTAGTCACATGATTGAGTCACATAGTTTGTCTTAAAAAATGAACGGTTTATTATGAAAACTATACTTGTTATCCGATAAAAAAATATACGATCGTGTGGCGACTAATAGTTGATTAACTTAATTTTTAACATGAATAATTATCTCAATAGATCTTACAAAATGAACGATTTAAATCATAAATGTAAATTCAAAGGGGTTCATAACTTGTCAATTTTACCACAAAGTTTAAATCCTAAATTTAGAATTTTAAAATCAATTTTGTAGAATTCTTTTTTAGAAATTATTTTTGCGAACAAAAAATATCCAGTGTTTTCACTATGATTTTATTTTGGTAAATTTGTTATTTATAATTTGAAGATATATTTCTTAATATTTTCTCAAAAACATATCCCTTTTTGAAAACTTTTTAGAAAATAAATTTCAAAAATCATCAACTAAATAATTTTTCTGAAATCTAATCTGCAAATCTGATTTTGAAAACTTAACAAACAGAATTCGCTAGAAATTTTGCATTGAGAACATTATAGTAGAGAAAATTAAAATTAAAAAGGAAAACTTGCATTATAGATTAAAAAACAAAAGAAAAAAACAATATTCCAAATTTAGAAGATGGTTGTGCTTTAACACGCGCTTGGAAAGCGCGTCAGGAGAAATCAATCTCATTATGCTTATGTGTCCAACGGCAAGTGGATAATTCGTAGCTTGCAAGAAACAAATAATCCTCCTTCCAACGCACAAAAATTGGAAACAAAGCGAACTCCCAAGGAGCTTTCTCCTACACCATCAAAGTTGCATGAAGACAAGATATTAAATTTTATTTTAGAGAGTGAAAGTGCAGAAGTTCGGTCAGTTCTTTAAACTGATCAAAATTAGGTCAAATTCAATAAGAACCGCAATTGAATCGGTCATTGGACCGTCCGGTTCACTGTTTTAAGAAAAATCTTATATTTTAATTTCAAAATTTTAGGTTTTAAATATAAAAATTAGTGTAGAAAAAATAAGAGATATTTTATTACTATTAATAAATAAATTAATGACATAATTATGATATCACCAGTCAATAACGGTTGACTCGACGATTGAACCAGTGACCCGTGATCCGGTCTCTTTTTCGGTTCGCTCAATAATCCAATTTTCAAAATATTGTTATACGAGTCATATTTAAAATGAATCTAGTCTATATATTTTGAATCCTATGCACTTTCTTAAATAAAAATTCCAAATACATAATATTGTTGTCCGAATTAAATGTCATCGGTGACAAGATCATCCCAATCGTCTAAGTTTCCAAATCATTGTATTTTAACCATTTGATAGGTTGGCCGATGAATGAAAGAGGTATGGACCCATATGATAAGTCATTCAATTCTGAATTGTTTCTCAGAATTGAAATTCAAAGTATCAAAGAGTTTCTAAAAAATTAGCAATTTTAGAAAATTGAAGGTGTGTCATTTATGCTTTCAAGCCACCAGAGAATAAGCTAGAGAGAATTAATGGGCTTGACCTTGACCTAGGAGACTATGCCCATCGGTATGCAAAATACCCATTGACTAGCGAGGGGACGGCTGGGATGCGTCGTAGTGTAAAAATATTTTCTTACCATGGGCCATGAGCAAGAATGATGATGCATTGTGACGCGGTTGGTGCCCAAACATTTGGCCTTTACTCCTAGTTGATTAGTTAGGGGACCTCTCTCTCTCTCTCTCTCTCTCTCTCTCTCTCTCTCTCTCATAAACACACAAATGGGTTGTTTAGGTTGGAAGGAATATAAAGAAAGAGTAGGTCGTCATTGCATCTCTTGGTAAAGAGTCAACATATTGGTGACCTCCTAACGAATTTAGATAGTGAACATATAATAGCAACATCAACAACGGTCCTAAATCCTAATGTTCTATTTTGGGATAAATATTTTTTTAGACTTTTGTGATTTTATTTTAATTTTTTTCTCAAAATTTCTTACTTTTTTCTTCTTATTTAGAGAAATAGGAAACCTGAAAAGAAAATAAGAAAAAAAAATGCTAAAGAAAAGTTAATAACAAAATTAATTTTAAATCGATTACTCTAATCAAGATCGAAGAGGTTAAATTTTTAATCAAAATATGAAAAAAGACCGCTAAATATAAAAATAGGAATTATTCAAGAAGACCCTCGTGAAATTGCTCGTTTCGGAGAGATGATTATGGAGATTTGAATGATGATGAAAATATGCGATGTATTAATTTCTTTTATGTCGAGAGAAGCAAACAAATGTGATGACTTTTTAGCAAAAATAGGAATTGACCGGTCAGAACCATCGATCATTTGTTTTCTCCTATTGCCCCTCCTATAGCCCCTCCTCCATTTGTTTTCTGGAGTGATTTTCAGCTCTAATTAGGGCCCGTTTGGCTGGAAGACTTGGAGGGGGATAATTTTTTCTCCCGGAAACTTTTCCACTGGGGGGCGTTTGGCTTAGCGGATATGCTCCGGGATAAATTATGGCCCAGGATTATATTATGCCCCCAGAGGTGATAATTTTTGGTGGCTAGACCCCCTAACTAAAATTTATCGGGGATAAGGGGGGGCGAATAAGAAAAAAATATATAAGAGAAACAAAATGATAATTTATATATATATATAGAGAGAGAGAAATAAAAAAAATATTTTTTGTTTAATATATAAATATTTTATATTTTATTTCTGTTGGAAAAAGTTAAGTTTGAGCTGAGTGGAGTGTGACCTAATTTTCTGGGTGGGTCCCGGTTATCGAAAGTATTGAACCCTATGTGCTGGAATGGATGGATTCTCCTCGCGAGTAGATAACCGTGAGAATTTATTTGCTCAAAAGGATAAAAGGGTGAATGAGAAAATGTTACCGAAAGTGTGTACATTGATATGGAAAAATGTGGAAGTCCCACATCGGATTAATTAAATAGGAATATTTGAATGGTTAATATACTCCAAGCTAACTATAGCCAAAAAGTTACTTGGAGCACAAGAGGAGGTATCAGACACGTGGAGTCACATTGTACATTAGGCGTTCATGTGCACGCGCGGCTTGCGCCGCCAGGCGCGAGAGTCGCGGTCGCGTTGGCGCGTGCGTTGTGGGCGATGGCCGCAATGGGCGCTTGTGCGCTAGTAGTGGTGCACTTGGGCACTAGCACGTGGCGCGTGGGTGCGATGGGGTGTACTGAGTAAGTGGTAATTACTTTTTATTCCTTGTGTTTTAATTACAGCATAAACTCCTTGTAATTCTAATTACAATTAAACCCCAAGTATTTTTTATTTACAGATTAAACCTCCCACTTTATTCCTATTCACTGTGACAAGGTCAAGACCTTTCATCTTGATAACAGCAGCCATTATCAGCCATAAGAGGGGAGTTATTTGGCTGATTAGTGGGGCTGTTAAAATGGCTGATTCAATGCGGAATAAATCGTGGCTTTCATCAGCCATGGAAATCCATTAAAATACCAACATCCTTTGCCAGTTCAAAACACAGAACAAAAAAATCTGAGAGTTCATTCAGTGAGAAAAAGAGAGTTGATGCATTTGCATTAGAATCATTTGTGAGAGAGTGACACTACTTCCTGGTTCGCCGAGACCAGAAATCGTGCTAAACTTCTGTGAGCGAGATCGTTGCATCCGGGAGACAGACGCCAAAAAAGCCTTAAGCCACCAGTGGACGGGCGAATTCTGTCTTAAGGAGACAGTGTGAACGCTGCATTCGATCAACCTGTGGATATTATTTATTATTTCTTTTCATATGTAATTATTTTCCACTTATAAAATTCCGCACTTTACTGAATATTTATAACCACCTTAAGACAGAATTCGATTTCAGATTGTTTGTTACTAAACAAACAGTTCTGATTTCTGAATTCTATTTGTGAAATAACGAAATTATTTATTCTGATTTAATTACCAGATAACTAATTTCGTGTTTTAGTGCAGAGATGACAACTGAGACGATTGATAATCGGGATAGCTGAAATGATTGCTGAATTTAAATGACCCAGAAAGAGCAGAATATGCCGGGGCATCCTTTGATGGTTGGGGCCAATTTGGATTGGCCATCCCGTTGCTTTGATGGAACCAGGTCCACGAACATACCGGTGTGAAACATGCTGAGAAGCACAGAACGGTCAATGGAACCGATTCAAAAGATGGCAGGCAAAGATGCTGTTCTATCTGACGACTTTGAGTTTGACTCGTTTCTCAAAGAGGACGCTCCTGTTTGTGCAGCGAGCTGAAACCAATCGAGAGGTGAATTACAGAGAGAGATGCTTGGGGACATGCTGATCCTTTGAGGAATTATGTCCTGATGGATTGGACAATTTCACTCTACAATGTGTATGTGCCAGACGACTGCCAAAGAAATTAGTGGGAGTTTTGGAGAGAAGTACAAAACTAAAGTGCGTGGAGTCAAGAAATTTGTCGTGGGAAGATTTCTGGAATACATGAGGTAGACACCAACAACGGTGGATGATTAGCCACGTCCAAGAATTCCAGATGATTTTGCTGAAATTCATGCGAGACGATGCCAACTTAGCGAGACTTTCAAGTAGCTGCAGTGATGAAAAACTTCCACCTTCTGGAAGGATTTCAAGAACTATCTCAGCACAAAGCGAAAGGAGATGAACTGGAGACTGATTGTGCGGCTCCGAATTGAGGAGGAAATAGGTTTTCGAGAAAAAGGCAAACCGAGGCTGGCAATAACAATCACAGGCAAATATTGGGGAGCAGGGTCAGGCTCCAAGGGTCAAAACCCAAGACCAAAATAAAGAAATTTAGATCTTGGTGCGGGGTGAAGCGCCTAAGGCAACTTCTTCCAATTCAACTGGAAGTGTTTATCTGCGACAAGATTGGACATCAGCCAAAGCCTGTCGTTAGTCGAAAGAACCAAGGAGAGTGCTTCAAAAAGCCAAAGCATGCTCAAGCCAAACATGAAATGTGGATGACTATCTCCAATGGAGTACATGATAGAAATCTTTGTGGGTTCTGAGAAGGTGAACATGATCGGCTTATACGAACACCGCAAGGAGTGGTGGGGGACACAGGGGGCTACCCGTCATGTAATGATCAAATATAAAGAGGATGTTATCACCACTTATCAAGTTGGTTACCAATGTGAACAAATTTTCATGCGGAAACTATGCCAATTTCCAAGGTTGATTCGAAGGGCAAGGGAAGGTCGTGCTGAAAATGACATCTGAAAGGAACTACGCTGAATAATGACTCCATATGTGCCCGCGAGATCCGCAAGAATCTTGTGTCAGGAATCTCATGCTTAGCACGCATGGTTTTAGCTTGTTTTGGTGTTGTGTCAGAAAGTTGATTCTGACTAAGGAATGGGGGTTTATGTGGGAAAAGGTGGGATTAGCTGACGGATTATCACAAAATGAATGTACTCACTGTATAAGGTAATCCCAAAAATGAATATCAATAAGAATGCTGAATCTTTCTGCTTATTTGATGAGTCTTCTTACATTGCATGGTAGATTGGGACATGTTTAATTTTGATTTATCGTAGATAATAACATGGAATATTTACCAAAATTTATATTAAAATACTCACAAAATGTGATGTATGGTGGCGGACAAATTAACAAAAGAACCTTTTCAACGTGGGAAAAGAAGTACTGAACCTCTGATTATAATTCTAGTGAAGATTGTGATTTGAATTTGTTCAAACCCGAGGAGGTAAAAAAGATTTTATCACTTTTATAGGATGACAGTACAACGGTATTGTACATGTGTACTTGCTACGAAGTAGTAAGGATGCGGCATTAAAAGTTATGCAGATAAAAATGAAAGTGAAAAATCAACTTGGAAAAAATATAAAAGTTCTAGAAGTGATAGGGTGGTGAATATGACACCTTTGTGAGTTCTGTTCTCAAAATGGAATAATCACCAAACTCATTGCCAACCTTATCACCACAACAAAATGGTGTCTGTTGCAGAGAAAAATAGAACTTAAAAGAAATGATGAATGCATGTGATATTCGGTTTACCACAGCAGACTTGTGCTAGGGGGAAAGCAATACTTTCGCAAAATTACATACTAATAAAGCGCACCCCCTCATAAGAAAAACAAATAAAACAAAATATGAGTGTGGAAAGGTCAGTCAGGAACTTCTTACAAATATTTGAAAGTGTGGGGTGTTTGGCTAAGGTTGCAATTCCTTACCCTTAAAAGGTTTAAAAAGAGGATCGCAAAACTATTGATTGTGTATTCATGTAGGATATGCAAACAATAGCTAGTGCTTATCGAGTCTAGTGAATAGAAGTGAAAATCCTGAATCAGTCAATACGGTTTATGGGGAATCTAGGAAGGCATTATTTCGTTGAGGATGTGTTCCGATATAACTCTACACAGAGTGAATACTTCGAAAAGAAGGAAAGTATGACATTGCTATAGGCAAGTAGTGACAGATCAAAATCAGGAATTGATCAGACAAGAAGAGGAGGTTGAACCTAGACGTAGCAAAAGCGTAGAATGTCAAATCTTTTGGACCCGATTTTCTAACTTACTTGTAGAAATGAACCCCAAAATTTTAGGGACGCTATTGTCCTCTCCGGAAGCTCCCCCCATTATGGAAGGGAAGACTATAATAGTCTGAGTTGAATCCCATCTTGCAAATCATAAATGGGGAATGGTGAACTTCCACCAGGTTGTAAACCCTTGGACGATTAAGTGGATTTTTAAAGAAAGATGAAATGAAAGCAGTGGTCAATGATAATACAAGGCAAGGCTCTGTAGTTAAAGGTATAGGCAAACCGAAGGAATTGATTACTTCGAGACTTATTCTCCTGTCACGAGAAGACATCCATTAGAATGATATGCTTATTGCAGAGTTATATAATCTAGAGATACATCAGATGGATGGTTAAGACAGCATTTTCAATGTGAATAGATGCCGCCCTTTCTGGACCCACCCGAAGGCGTTTGTGGTTCCCCAGACAGAGACTACAGTGTGTAAATTGTTACGTCTTGATACACGGACTTAAGCAAGCACCAAAAACAATGAGCCATGAGAAATTGATACTGTCAATGTTGTCAAATATCCCAACTGCAATGAATGTGATTAAAGTGTCCTATGGCAGCACACTGCATAAAGGATATGTCTTGTTTGTCTTGTAGCGATGACATGCTCATCTTGGTAGTAATAATGAATATGATTTAAAACTACCAGGAAAAGAAAATGTTAAAACTCTAAGTTTGACATGAAAGGATATGGGATACAGAAGATGTGATTTAGGAATAAAAATCAATAGGACATCTGATTGATGGATATACATTTGTCACAATCACAATGTGGATAAAATCGTGAGAAAGGTTTAGCCAGAATGATAATAGTGTGGCAAGAACACCTCTTGATCACAAAACCACAGTTGGGAAAGATATTTAAGGAAAGAATATAGGTGAAGTATATAGCAAGAGAGATTCCCGAATCATTGGGAGTTTGATGTATCTATGCATTGCACAAGGGCCAGATTTAGCTTATGCGGTAAGTAAGCTGAGGAGGTATACTCATACCCCAAGTGGTGATTCATTGCAAAGCTATAATTCGGTTTTAGGAGATACTTAAGAATATACCCAAAAAATGACGGCACATACACGAGATATCACAGCTGTACCTAGAAGGGTACAGTGATTGCAATTGGTATCGATAGTAAAGACTCTAAATCACGAGTGGATATGTCTTACAGTTGGATGGGTTGCGCTTGTGTGTCTGGAAAGTATCCAAGCAAACAGTATAGCAAGGCCACGATGGAATAAAACCAGAAATTTAATAGCTTTGATAAAGCATGGAGAAGGGCTAAATGGCTTCGTCACTTCTTAGAGGATATTCCTGTGGGCTAAGCCAGTTCTGCAATATGCATCATTGCGATGTCAATCGGAATATAGGAAGAGCAGAAAATAACATGTATAACGGTAAGTATAGACATATACGTCGAAGACACAATACCGTTAAACACTGGCTTTCTGTGGAATTATGGTCATGAGTATGTAAAGTCAAAAAGAATAATATAGCGTGATACCGTTGACTAAAAGGATGACTAAGGAGCAAGTTATGATAATCGAGGGGAATGGGTTAAAGCCTATTAATAAAGTCACCTCAATGGCAAACCCAACCTATTTGACTGGAGTCCAAGATATAGTTAAATGGGACAACCAAGTAGTTATGTGTTGACAGTAGAGAATCACTGTGGAAATTATTTTCCTACCCAATTTTATGATAACCAGTGATACCTGTATAGGTTTGAGGATTAAGCTATGCTTTTAACTGATTGAATTACATATCTTGAATAATTCTGAGTAGGATAGTGCAGGATATCCTTAATGGCAATCACCTATATGAGGTGAAGGGCCGCTTCTATGAGAATGATAAAGGCTCATTCTCTTAAAGCACTAATGAAATACCAGGCGATGACCAGGCCAAATGGCACAACCATGAGAACCAGTTTTGTGGTGTGGAAAATCTGGGTGATAATTATTGTGTTTGGCTTACACCAATAGCCTTGAACAGTTAAGAGGCATCATGTCCACTGATTTAGCTCGTAATGCTCGATAGTTTTTCACAAGGTTGGTTCAAGGCAAAAAGCTACCTATCTCTATACAGGGAATTCCTTTAAGTCTCTCTCACTTCTTAGGAGGAATCATGTTATTGTGCATTAAAACATACAATTTTTCATTCCTGTGGCGGGATTGTGAAAAGTAGTTTGGCTGAGGGTTGACATAATTTTATGGGTGGGTCCCCCCGCGTTATCGAAGTATGAACATGTGAATGGATTCTTCCTTCGCGAGTAGATAACCGTAGTATATTTATTTGCTCAAACGGATTAAAAGGTGAATGAGAAAAGTTCACCGACGTGTACATTGATATGGAAAAATGTGAAGTCCACACATCGGATAAATAGGAATATTTTAAATGGTTAATATACTCCAGATAATATTAGCCAATAAAGTCTGGAGCACAAGGAGGAGGGGATAGACAAAGTGAGTCACATTGCTCCTTAGTTCATGTGCACGCGCGGCTGCGCACGCAGCGCGAGTCGCGGTCCGCGTGGGCGTGCGGTGTGGAGATGGGGCAATGGGCGCTCTTGTGGCGTATTAGTGGAGCACTTGGCACTTACACGTGGCGCGGTGGACGGATGCGCATGGGTGACTGATGTAATTGGTTAATTACTTTTTATTCCTGTAGTTTTTAATACAGAAATAAAACTCCTGTAATTTCTAATACAAATTAAAACCCCAAGTACTTTTTATTACAGAGGTAACTCCCATCTTATATTCCTATTAACTGAAGGTCAGACCTTTCATTACTTGCTAAATAACAGCAGCATTATCGCCATAGCAGGAGAGGTTATTGGCGGATTAGTGGAGCTGTTAAATGCCTTCAATGGAAGAGAATAAATTCGGCTTATTCATCAGCATGGAAAATCCTATAAATACCCATCCTTTGCAAGTTCAAAACACAACAAAATCTTGAGAGTTCATCAGTAGAGAAAAAGAGAGTTTCTTTTATGGCATTCTGCATTAGAATCATTTGTGAGAGAGTGGACACTAATCCATGGTGCGCGAGCACACAGAAATCGTGCACTTCTGTGAGCCGAGATCGTTGCAATCCTGGGCCGACAGACGCCAAACAGCCCGTAAGCACCAGTGGACGGGCCGAATTCTCGTCTAAGGAGACAGTGTGACGGCTCTGGCCTCGATCAAATTTGTGATATTTATTTATTCATTTCTCTAGTTCATCTGTAATTATTTTCCACTTATAAATTCAGCACTTTACTGAATTATTTTATAACAATTTCTCTCCTATATTTCTTCCTAATCCTCCACCCATTATCACCATTCTAAAAGTATCCAAAAAGTTTTAAAAGTTATCCCCTCAAAAGTTATCTCCCTCTAAAAGTTATCCCCCCTCCTATATCCTCCAGCCAAACTGGCATTAGTGTGGTTGTTTTGCTTTTGTATTAAGATATATCAATATATATATATATATAGATATATATATAGTATATTATATAATACAAATAAATAGGTCAAACAAAAATCTTATCACAAATCGGTGTAAATTAATAGTGAATGGTGCAAGTCATTTTTGGAATGTAAGAAACTTTTAACAGAGTTAAGTAACACACGATAACATCATACAATGTGTGGAATTATGAGGGACAGAGTAATTGGATTTCTTGAAGTGCTTCTAACTTGTTTCATAAAAAACAAGAACTGACGTGTAGTTTCAGTCTTAAGTTGAAAGTAAATATACCTACCACAAGGGCTAAGATGAATTAATGCCTTATCATTAGGACACATATTTTCTGGAGTTCAAACATTTAGACTGTATATGTAGTCCAAGTATTTAGGTCAAATTTGATTATTCAAATCGTTCATATTGTAAACATTATCACGAAATTCAATACTATAAAAAAAATATGTTAATCGAATATTCATACGTTCAGTACTGTTTTAGTGGCCCAAAAATCAATCTACCTTCATTATTGTAATTTACTTTATTTCATTTTTAACAATGCATGATTAGTATCTTTTCAAGCTCGTGAAGGTCTCTCTAAGCAAGTTGGATTGATCAAATCACTACATTATGATTGTTAAGTTACTTCTAGTTACTTCGGGAAAATGAATTGAAAACCAACCTTCATCTCTTTATTTGTTAAATCTTATCGCACTAAACCACTATTTCACATAAAGTATCGGGACGGACTTCTCTCCAGATTAGTTTGTCCACTTTGGTCTATTGAGCCCTCACAAGCACAACTTTAACGATTGGTTTCGTTCACTTTTTAGGTTTATAATTGTGAACTATTCATTAACAAAAATCAACCCAAGAGTTGGTTCAGTGGGTGTCTCTAAGGTCAGTGTCCGACCATTAGTACAAAAGATGATAAGATTAGCTTTCCAGGTCTACGCGAATCATAACCGGTACATGTTCCGGAGGTCATTCTTGTGGAGGTCAGGTTTAAAAAAATAAACGAAGCGGATCTTCGATGCAAACCCCATAGTGGGCCCAATGGGCCCTTTTTGTAGGCTGGAGATATCCAAGCCCAAAGTATAATCCTAGTCGTCAATCATTTTGAAGCTGCTGACAACCCTAATGGAAAATTAATTAGAATTCTTATAATGCCTTGTTTGGCCTTTTTCTTTGAGATTTTTTAGTTGCTATGGTCTGTGAATTTTTTCATATTTAGTGGACGTTTGTTATTGTGATCGAAATTTTTTATATTTTTTTAATTCCTTTTGATGAAAGGAGTTTGGAAATATAATTTTTTTATTTATTTTGAAAAAAAATTCACTAAACACAAAAATAATTTATTTTTACTCAAAAAAAATTACGTAAAAATGGTTTATTTTGTCTTTAGTGAATATTTTTTTAAATTATATGATATTTTTTATATTTTAAGTCTCCTCAAGAAATTAAAAAAATATAAAATTTTAATTACACGGTAAAAAAATTCACCAAAGATATGAAAAATCTTAGATATCAAAGCAGGTATATAAAAACAAAAAAGCTAGCCTAAATAGGGCCTAAAATTATTGAAAATAAAACTAAATAACTTTTTGTCAATTTAAATAGTTTTTTTTTGTTGCAATTTTCCCTTATTTTTTTTTGTACACTTTTACCATAGTAAACAAGTCGGAACAATAATTTTCGTAGATTTCAAAAGAGATATTTTACGGTCCCAGAATTTAGACTAAAAAAAGTTCTTAGAAGTCAAAATGAATGGTTGAGATTCACTTGAGCTTGTGAGGCTCCGTTTGGCATTAGCTTTTTTCAGCTTTTTTTTTGATTTTTTTGCTTTTCTGTTTTTATTTTTTTACTTAGTTTTAGCTAAAATAAAGCCACAAAAGCCAAAAAATTTTGGCCTTTTTGATAGCAATCTTAAAAAAAGCTTGACTTTTAAGCATACCAAACGAAGCCATCCATTTTGAATATAAGAATTTGAACCATCTATTTTGAATATGAGAATTTTTTTATCTAAATTCTGGAACCGTAGCAATGCTGGTTTTCAAAACATTAATTTTATTTTCGTAAAATAAAATTAATGATAGGTTATAAAAAAAAATGGGTTTCTATAAATTAAGTTTCTAAATTTAATCAAGCAAAGTTAACACAACAGTTTGGGTAGAAAGTGCTAAGCAAAGATTGTTCTGGTAGGGGACAATTGCATTGAAATTGAAATATAAGCAAATGTTGAATAGGGACAGTCTCAAATGTGACTAGTTTCCAAAGTTGGATCATTTAAAATTTTTAAGTTCAAGAAAGATGCCAAAATAATTTCCAAAACAGAAAAAAAAAACGCTATACAACAAAAAAAGTACTATGAAAAGTTTTCAAAATATGAAATGTATATTATATATCCAAACAAAATTCAATGTGACGTGAGTGACACATAAAATAAATTTGTTTTGCACATTTTATTTCTTACTTACTCGTTGAAATTCTTTTAGGGATCATTATATTCGAAAAAACAATGATTGCAAGACAATAGGCTATAGAGCAGATCACGGGAGGTCAGATCTTGCCAATAAGTTGAGGCAAGAGCCTAAAATGAGAGCTTCTAAATGCAAATCAAAGTAGTCTATGCGTATCTTACTTTCTGAGTATATTATAACTCGATTTTAGATTTATAAATTTATCTCAATATAAAAAATATTTACAAATTACCTATTTTAAAAAACCAAAAAATAACTCAGTTAACTTAGTACACCCCAAAGTCATAAAATCCTCTTCTTCAAAAATAAATTCTCTATATCAGAACCACCGTTGAGATCGACACCAACCCTATATTGACCATTGCGGCCACCGGTGTGACCGTCATGCGAAATGTAACTAAGTGGGGGTATTCATGATGTGTGGGTCTCGCTCGTAATTATGAGAGTTGAGAGTGTGTTCTGGAATTATTCACACTTACGAATGTGAATAATGATTTGTTGTTCGCACTTATGAGTATGAACAATATATATTTGTTTAATACTTACGAATATGAAGAAAGTTCTTACAACTGGTTTTGGAATCGTTCACACTTATGAGTGTAAATAATTTTTTTTGTTCATCTCTGTATATATGAACAAATTAATGACGAGGTATAAATATTTTAAAACATGCAAAAAAGTATTCTAAAAGCAATTTACTTACCTTTTTAGTGGTATAATATTCTGAAATATCTATATTTTATGATTCTCTATTATTTTATTTTAGCTCAAAAACAATTTTTTTTGTGTTTTTTAAATCTACAAATGTGTTGTTAATAGAGAATAATGAGAATGGAATTAAGCAATAAGATGTGATGTATGATTTAAGTCTTTACGTAGGGAGGGTTAAAGATTTAGATGGTTAATGTTTTAGGTAGAAGAAGTGTAGGGTTTATAGAGTTTAGTTCTAATACGTAAAAGATGACAATGGAAGAAAAGATAGAAACAAATAATAAAGGTAGGGTTGTACCATATGGGGTGTAATAAAAATAGTAATTTTATTTGAGGGTATAATTGTAATAAAAAGTTCATTTCTTGAGACCACTTTGGTTTGCATTTCTCCCGCCTAAATTAAAGCAAGACGACCACCTAGTCGTCCAAGCGATTGCTTACGATGTTCATTTCACATAATATATATGGATTGGAGTTTGCTTCACCAAAAAATATAAGATATTTATTATACCAGATAAATGTGTCAAACAATGCAAAAAAAAGTATTGAAAAAAATGTTAATTTGTTGGTATTTTCTCCAATAATTGAACAAATAAAAAATTCAATTGGATAGCACTGCTTGTGGCCTATGTATGGTCGAGTGGCCCTTGCCACTGGTTTTTTTTTAAAAAAATAATAATTTTTTTAACCCAGGCCTATATATGGATTTTACCTAAACCTAATACCCTACCCAACCCGACCCGACCCAAAGGCAAACACTCTAATCAATTCCCAACCCTAAACGCTGCATCACGATACCGAGACGTAAATTTTCTATTTTAGTGTTCCACTTCTTTGTTCTGTTTTTTTAATCGTTTTTTAATCTGTTTTTCTTTAATCTATTTCTTTAATCCGTTATCGCAGTTGCAGCAAGTTCTCAGATCCAAAAACAGAAGCAGTGTCCTTGAGGAATTGAGGCTTTCTGACATTATCCTGTTACCTCACTGTCCTTGGGGAGGATTTTGATGGTGCTCCAACTGGTGGTGGTTTAACTATCAAGACCTTTTTAGATCAGACATATTTCGAGGTGTGTTTCGTAATTATCTTGTGTTCCTTTTCTTTTATTAAATGTTTCATAAGATTAACTTTAGTACAATACATTTTGCACATGCGCACGATAACATTTGCATAGGCACACATTTGTTGTAATATTTGATGTGTAAATTTATTGCAACTTTGAATGATTGAGCATTTGTACTAGTGGAGTTTTTTTTTTTTATTATTATTAATTTAGGGTGATAGCAGTTATGGAACTATACTTAGCGAAAAATATTGGAAGAATCAAATTTCCAAACAAACCAAGGGTCTATTAATAACAAGTTTTCTTCAATAGTTTACCCCACTAGAGTCAATAAAATAAATGATCTTGATGAGAGAAAAGTCTTTTAATGCCTATGATGCAATGATAGAGAGAGAGTTCGAAGATCATACTTGCAAAAAGGCATTTGTCAACCTCGAGATGAGTCCTTTTCCTGGATAAATTTTGGGACAGAACAACGTCGATTCATCCCTATATAGTCAATGATTATAGTAGTTTGGTTAGAGTATAGTAAAACAAAAGATCTGCATATTTTTTATATTGTTAACTTTTGTAAGCCGCACATGGAACCAATGGGGGGGTGATCCATTGTTGGTAAGGTTTATAGGGATTGTAAAAGGAAAAATAAGACTAACTGAACATGTTGAAAAAGCATAATAGCACACACTCAATGTTTTGAGGCTTATAAAGATCTAATGAAACCAAGTCATCACATTGAAGTGTGCTTCTCTACTCAATCTGATCAAGCTCGAGTTGATTATCGTACTCGTTTGACTGCATTAGTTGATTGTATTAGGTTTCTTTTACGTCAATGATTGACTTTCTGTGGTCATGATGAATCTAAAGAATCCATAAATTAAGGAAACTTTATTGAGTTTCTCCACTTTGTTGCCGATCAGAATGAGAACATTAACAAAGTTGTATTTAAAAATACTCCTGAAAATCTCAACATGATAGCACCCAAAATTTAAAAAGATATTGTGAATGCAATGGCTATTGAGACTACAAATGCTATTCTACGAGATGTTAGAGATAAGTTATTCTCTATCTTAAGATGAGTTTCGTGACAATCAGTAAAAGAACAAATGATAGTCATTTAAGTCCGGGACAAGACAATGGTACCATGTCAGTGGAATGATTTCTTGGCATGTATCTTTCGTGATACTACTTTTTGTCACTTACGGCATATATTGAGCTGTTTTCGCACAAACATGGATTGAGTATGTCAATTTTGCATGGTCAAGGTTATGATGGAGTAGCAAATATGCAAGTGAGTTCAATGCAGTCTAAAAAGTTTGCTTATGTGTGAGACTAAATCTGTTTTTTACGTCATGCTTTGCTCATCAACTTTAATTGATGACTTGGAGCCATTGCTAAAAAAACACAAGAAAATGATTTCATTCTTAATTTAGTTAAAGTTTGTTAAATAATGTGGGGGTCTATGTAAATGTAAGGACTTCTTTGAGAGAATCATTTGAAAATATTATTAAAGAAATTTGCAGTGGTAAGTGTATAATTGGGCGATGTTTGCATCAATGATAGCAGCAACATTGAAAGCGCAAAGACGACACTATTGGGGTACCTTATACTACAATTTTGAAGGTGATTTTATTATTATCTTTGGTGATTGTGTCCTTTAGGTGTTAAAAAGGATATCACACTTCATAGGAAAGAACTACAACAAGTTGATCTATTGGATGTCATCCAATCAAAATTAAAAATTTCAAATGAGTGTTACAAGCATTACAAAAGAAAGATCAAGATATTATAAATGCTATGAAGTCTTGTTATGGTATCCAAGGAATCTACAGAAATTCGGCGATCAAGGGGAGAGAATCTTTTGCTAAAGAAGTGTCTTTGTTTTGTGATAACATGAGTTAATAATCCCAAACATGGATGACGTGTTTGTAGTTCGAGCATATCCATGATCAGAAATCACACATCTTCCCATTATTGTGTTGGAACATGTCTTATACGGTGGTAGATATGCAGCTTCAAGAGGTGAATAACTGTTACCCAACAAAACACAAATGACGGTGAGTACAATTTATTATTATGTATGTTATTCTTGATCACGAACTCTACATTCTCTTCTTTGATAAGAGAAGTTGGGTTTCGGTTTGCCGAGTTAATCCTTCTGATTTTTTCACACATCTTCTGATAATTGATAATCACTTGAGACCCTACTTTCTAGATAGAACTCTACTGATAGTTTTCTGAAGTGATAGGGAGTAGTGATCTTGCCTCAAAAAAATAGTTGAAACTAAGAAGGATGTTATTTATTCATTGGGCGATTTGCTGGCTAAATGGACATTAATCTTACTGGTGCCC
The DNA here is from genome assembly GCA_009663005.1 of Actinidia chinensis. Taxonomy (NCBI): domain Eukaryota; kingdom Viridiplantae; phylum Streptophyta; class Magnoliopsida; order Ericales; family Actinidiaceae; genus Actinidia; species Actinidia chinensis. The sequence continues at coordinate 7,350,936 of CM018903.1, forward strand.
CATGTCCTATTGAGAAAGTTTTTCTGCTATGAATATTATCAAGATTTCACTCCGGTAATCGCATGGGAGATGAGTGAATGATGATTGATTGGGGACATACATTGAAAGAGACATATTTGGCATCATAAACAATGAAGTTATTTTGCAAAAATTTCAGAATATAAAACAACAAATGAGATTGTTGTAGTTGGTCATATTAATTTTGAGTGTTGTTTTGTGTAAAAAATATTTGTTATCTATATTAAATTTTGAATATTATCGTATTATTTTTGTTTTTTGAAATTTATCATCTTACCTATATGCAATTACTTAAGAGTATTTTATGCCTCCACTGGATAAAATTCATGGATCCGCCACCCTAATCACCCAACTAAAAGTTATCGTCCAGACCCGAAAGCGACTGCCCAATCATCTTGGCAAACCCCCAATTATAAATACTTCATGTGGGTTTCGCCCAAGCATTTTTGGCAACCATGGTTATAATGCACTTTGAAACTTGGATGTGTTATATAAAAAAAAAAGAATCTATGAGATATTACCAAACTACCGCAATTTATGCCCTTTATGCATAGAGTTTAATTTTGGGCGCCCATTGTGCCTAGCACAAAAATTGAAGCCTAGCACCCAACATTCAGCAAGAAAACCAATTAGGTGGGTGAAGAATATTTTCTTTTTAATTGATCAGAATAATATGTTTGGTTCCATTTAAGGTAACAATCTCATTATTTTAGCGAATAAAAAAAAAGAGAACTACCATTCACCCCACCTAATAAATAGGTGAAAATTAAATTTATTATAGACCTCCCCCCTCTTTGTAAAAGGATTTTAGACCAAAACATTTTAGGTTTCGTTTGTAATACTTAAAATTAAGTTCTTTTTTTTTTAAGTTGTATCAAAAAGGCAACGTTTTTAATTTTTTTGCTTTGTGGCTTTATACTTTAGAGCTCCTAAAATTAAGCAACAAAAAAGTAAAAAAAGTCAACTCTGATGGCTTGCTTTTTGCTTATGTTAAGCAAAAAAATCAAAAAAAAAATAAAAAAAACTAGTGCCAAACGGAACCTTAAACTTAAGTAAAGTCCTCTCAAGAATTTGAAGTTGTCGGATACATACAGGAGATTTGGAGTTGCCGTAATGCCCAATGTACTACAATCTTATAGTGTCCTTTCTATGTGCTTATTAATATTAACCCATTTTTATAATTTAAATTGTTCAATTTATAGAATTTGCTGAACATATGACCTATGCAAAAAATCAAGTTGATAGGGCATCAATAGTTCCATGACCGGATGTCATTTGTTTTATAATATATTCAAAAAATCATATTTGTCTTTCATTTGTTTTAAAACAAATGGGTTTAGACTTTAGATCATGTAATTATTAACGTTCGATTAATTTGATTTTTTTAGTGGATGATCAACTCAACGAGATCTACAATTTAACGGTTTGGATCATTAAAATAAACCTAAAACAAATCAGAGCACCGCAGGAGTATAGTGTTTTGAGAGTACTACGGTATCCTATCCCAACCCTGGTGAATGCTATCAGAGATTATTTTTATTATTACATGATATAGAATAATAAACATCTGCATTAATTCTCTTTTCCTTTTAAAAAATTAAAAATCCTGTAATGCTTGAAATCAGTAGGATTAGATTGTAGATTGACTATAATTAATTCGGTATTGCTTCATCAATTCAGTAGACATACTTTACTCTATCAACTCGAACTTAAGATCTTCTAGGGAGCTTGTACTGCTCTATTATAACTATTTGAGCTAAAGAGTAGGATAATTATAAAATTAATTAACTTAAAAGTTGCTAATGAAACTAATTATATGTAAATGTGATTAACCCATTAAACGAGTTAGCCCGTCATTAAGAAAATTAATTCATCATCGTCGCCCAATGATACATTTGAAAAAGAAATATAATGTATTTCACCACCAGGGGCGGAGCTAGAATGAATGTTCAGTGGAATCAAAAAAATCAAAATTTATAGTTAGCGGAGTCAAAAAAGTCATAATTTATGTTCAGTGAAGTCAAAATTATAGAATTTATAAAATTTAGAATAAATTACTATTTTTTTTAGGATCAAAATTATATTAAAAAATATAATATAATTTTTTTCAACAAGATCAATTAACCCCACTTGCCCTCACGTATCTCCGCTCCTGGCCAACACTATTGCCAATGCTACATCTTTGAGCTGCATACACAGACCTCGTTTGGAATATATTTTATTCTTGTCGGAATTTTTTTTAGTTTTTAATTAACTTTTTTTTTATAATTTAGTTAAAAAATTTCATAATGAAACGGTGGACTCAGCCAATTTTGACTCTAATCTAGTTAGTTGCATTAGGTTTTGAGTTTTTTTTTTTTGTTTACTCAATAGTGAGCATTTTTTTACCTTTTAGGATTTGTAATTTTACAATGACGATAAAAAAGTTTAGAATTTTGATCAAATACTAGAAGATAAAAAGGTTAGTAATAATTATTAACAACTTTTTTAAGTAATAAATAACTATTTTTTTCTTTTTAAAGATTTTGTTAAATTTGATAACAAAATTTATTTTTTATATATATTTAGATTATGGACACTTTAAAAATAAATTATTCAGATTATTTTTTTAAAAAATAATCATTTATCAAAAAAATTAATAAAATTGGGTAATTTATGAATAAATGAGGATGCTTTGAAAAAAAAGAGAAATTTTATTTATTTTAATCGATATATTGAAGAAATAAAAAGAGAAGTTATACATCTAAGGGTATTGTGGTCATTTTGTATAAAAAAATTTAAAACCGGTCTA
>CM018903.1:7363744-7396244 GCA_009663005.1 Actinidia chinensis
GCATAGAGGAGTTATTCGCAGAACACTAAAATGTGAACGGCTTCTCTCCGGTGCTAATCTTTATGAAGATTTTCCGTCGTGAATAGCTGAATGCTGAGTAAGATTCGGTGATTCTTATTCATTCTATCATTTCAACTTGGAAATCATACATATAATGAGAATGAGGTGGTTTTGACTACTTAAACAGCTGAGATTTAAAGATTGATAACTTGACATGACCTGCTGATTATTGCAGAAAGAATTAATCTGTTAGCGTTTTAAGATTCACTTATGATATAATTCCTGTCATCCTTGCAAGAAATAAGAAATAGGCAAATGATGCTTTTACGTTTTGGTTACAACGTTTGATATTAAGCACCCAATTATAACGAACTATTAAAATTTTATGCATTGTTTTGAAGTTTCATAGACCAAACGATCTAATGATCTACATCGTCTATTAGTCTATTTTATCCGTTTCTCTTTTTGGAGGACTTCTCAATGGAAAACAAATGCAGCAGCAACAACCCTAGATCGACTCCACCACCTACATTTCCTACATGCAATAATAGGTTTTCAGTTTCACAGTATTAGAGATAGCGGCTGACAGATGTAAAAGATTATTTTTAATTGTCATTACCGTTCATTTTGAAATCAGCCTGTTGATGCTGATATGGGTCTATTGTTTTCATGTTGCAGCTCTACAAGACTCGCAAAGAGGATTATCTGCTTGATCTGCAGAGAGTGACCGGACCCCAGTTGATCTTCCTCGATCTCTGTGCTGCTTTCCTCACGCAGCTTGGGGCTCTTAATTAGAAGACCGCAGTAAGAAGCATTGACATTACTGTCTTTATGAATTGCTTTTTTTTGTGTGTAGTTTTTTTTTTCCCCCATTGGTAATTATATGTTTTGTTTTATTTTTCTCTCTTGCATAGTTTCTATAATGACCAGAGTTGTTAGAGGCGCGCTACACGGCGCCTTGACGTGGGTAAGACACAACCACTTTGCGGCGCACGCCTCATGCGCGTTGCGCGCTTCATGTGATTCTCATATCTGCTCATCGTCGAAACTCAGATCTGCTCGTCACAAAACTTAACTCTGATCGTCGTGGCTGATCTGATCGTCGTCTCCGTCGCACGAAGTTAAGCGCCGCTCCTCCTCTCTCTTCTCTCTCTTTATTCTCTTACAAAAAAATTATTACATAGTACTTTTCTATTTTTAAATTTTTTTACCTTCTTTTTTTATTTTTAAAATTTTTATTTTTATTATTTTTTATTTTTTATTTTATTTATTTATTTTTATTTTTTTTGTTACTATTTGTATGATGATTAGATGATTTGCTATTTTAATATTTTTTTAATATATTTTGTAAGACATTTGTGATTTGGTACTTTAATGAATTGTGACTTATCCCATTTATTAAACGTATATTACATTTTCTTTTTATGTCGATAATGTACGCCTCGCTTCGATAAGTCGGGCGCCTCACCTTGCGCCTCGCGCTTGGAGGCTCTAGAGGTTTTTGCGCCTCAATGTGTATTTCACCTTTGATAACTCTAATAATGACTCGATTTAATTTGTTCATATAGTTGTGCATTATTCGGTGTCAAACACAAGTTATATGTAGTTGGAGAAATCATCCGCATTGGAATAAAATTAGAATTTTCTCCAAAATGTTTTCTTGCTTGGCCCTTTTTTGTGTGTGGATTTGCCATCATATATAATTTGTGAATTTAGCAATTTCTCTTACGAACTTATCCATATTTTGTAAAACATTTCTTTCTTTTTTTCTTTTTTAGATGTCATGCCAAATTGGTCAACTTATGCACAAGCACCAACAGATTATTAAGACTGTCTATTTGCCATATCCCTGACTTAAATAAGTAGGGAGGCAGAAACATACTTTTTGATGACTCGATATTCAGCCTAAGGACTGATCAATCAGGGAAAAATTAATCTCATTGTCCATTAGCAAGGGGCTCGATTAAAGCCAAGGTAAACCCCCACATGGACTTGCCCAACTTAAGAATTGATAGCATCTGAAGGTTTCAAGTATGAGACCTTAAAATGGAGCATATTTCTAAGTTTTATACCTAGAACATTAGCCCAATTCATGGGGATTTAGGAGCCAGAATATCGTTGACCAAACATAGAATTTGAAGAAGAAAAAAATCAGGAAACAAATGGGGAGGATTAGTTCTGCACAAACACAATCTACAACTGCATACACAAAATAAAATTGAAAATTAATTTTTAAAATACAAGTAAACCATTTGCTTCACTTTATTCTTCTGCCCTTTTTTCTTGTACTTCAAGAAAGTCTTTTTTGTAGAAGTATAGCAACACTTTTTTATCTTCCATGAAAATCCTGTAAAAACAAAGGAGAGCCAACTACAACCCCTGAATCATCACTGACCTCAATGGTCATATCGCCTTTAGTGTCCCTCTTGCTTGATGGGTTCAAAGCAGTAAGCCCTTCTTCATCACCATCCTGATCAGGAAGGTCAAGCTTTGAGGCTGCCTCTTGAAGCTGCAAAGCAAATTCCAAATTCCACAACACATCTCCCATGGAAGGCCTATCGACCCCGTAATCCGCCACGCATTTCTCGGCTGCTTCCACGTACTTCACCACCGATTCCTCACTAACGCTGCCCACAAGAAAAGGGTCAATAATCTTCTCAATTAAGCCCTTCTTGTGCTGCTTCATTGCCCACTCAGCCAAATTCACTTGCTCTCTAGGCAGTGTTGGGTCCAAGGCAGGTCTTGCACACAACACCTCAAATAAGACCACCCCAAATGAGTAAACATCAGATTTCTCTGTTAGTTGTTGCCTTCTAAAGTACTCTGGATCAAGGTACCCAAAACTGCCCTTCACAGCTGTGCTCACGTGTGTTTGTTCCAAGGAAGGGGCAGCTTTAGACAAGCCGAAATCAGAGACTTTTGCGACAAAATTTTCGTCCAAGAGGATGTTTGTGGTCTTAACGTCACGGTGGATTATACCTCCTTGATATGCGCCGGTGTGGAGATAGTGCAACCCACGGGCTGCACCGATGCAAATATCAAGCCTTTGTTTCCACGACAGAGGAGATAGGGGGCATTTTGATCCATACAGGTGGTCACGGAAGGGGCCATTGGACATGTACTCATAGATGAGGATCATTTCCGAGTTTTCGTCACAGTACCCGATGAGGGAAACCAGATGTCGGTGGCGAAGCTTGGAGAGCATCTGGATCTCTGTCTCGAATTCGTTGATCCCTTGTGCTGAGCTAGGGTTTCCCCGCTTTATTGCGAGCTTGGTTCCATCCAGCTCCCCGAGGTACACTTTCCCGAATCCCCCAACACCGATCACTGCACTTTCGTCGAAGTTTTTGGTTGCATCGCGGATCTCAACGAAAGTGAAGGACCGGCCCAAACCGGTTCTAGTGGACATGAAGCTAGAATAGCTAGACTTGCTCTTGCTAGACATGAAACTACATTGACCGGTATTGAGAGGAAATCAGACATGTGAGAAGAATTCCCCTTCTTGTTCAGTTTAGGCCTTCTTCGCCACCGAACCATGCCAATTATGAGCAGCAAAATTACTGTTACCCCCATAGCCAAAGCAAAAGTTGCAGCAATTTGGATTTTAGTAGGTCCTGATTTGGAATTTTTGTACCTACCTCCATTGGAAGAGAACAACCCATCTAAGCTTCCAGCCAAATTGCTCATTTTCATGACCTCAAGACCATTGAGAATGGCATTTGGGAGGGTTGAGAGAAGATCAGAAGCAGGGCCTACTTGGACCATTATAGAGCTATTTGTGACGGTGGAGGCATTGAGCACAAAGTCCTTGTAGAAAGGGACTGCTAGGCCAGAGGTTAGGGTTGAGAGGTCAATACTTGACACACCCAAAAGCCCATTTACATAGACATTGAAATAGAGCTCATTGAGGCCTGTGCTCACAATGTCACAAAAGTGCATTCTGATCAAGTAAGAGAAGGCTGGGTCAACTGTCATGACCCAAGTGAGGTTGAATCTCGGGTTGGCCACACCGGAATCCGCCATCTCCTCAGCCGTGCGTATACCCAATTCGGGGCGGTGAGAGGGGTTGCTCCACCCACCGGGTATTTGATTAAATCCGGAGCAACCGACACGTTCCGAGCGCCTTGTGGGAATGTCATGAACTGGGTATCGGGTAGCCAAGTCCTCGACAACGTATCGTTTCTAGGAGTTATAATCGGCCCTCCCATGTTCAACCGATACGACACTTGAAGCACGTAGTTGAACAAGCCGTGGAAGTCTCCTACCGGGGAAACTGATGATGCCGAATCGGGAATGAGATCATCGGGGGCAGAGACGAGCTCGATGGCATTGATGAATGCGAACGAGTCCTTCATCGGGGAGAACTTGAGGGAGAATCCGTCGGATGTGAGGTTGATGAGGTACTCTTTGAATACCAATGTAGTAATTGCAGTGACAGAGAACCGGTGCAAGAGAACAGAACTATCGGTCGTGACATCGAATACGGCAGTTGTTAAATTATACGTCGGGTGTGGAAGAGGGTAGAAGTAGAGACGTAGCCAGTGCCGTCCCGGTTTGAAGACGAGAAATCTGTACATTGAGTCATCTTGGAAGATCCTTGCAGTGAGATATAAAGGATGAGATGAAGTTGACGAAGAAGAGACGGTGCTAGGAATCGAATCGATAGAAGTTAGTATGTTTTCGTCCGTGGAAAGGAAAGAGGCCGATTGGGGATCAGACTTGAAGGTCCGGCCATCGTCGAGAACCGTGTTTTCCGGCGAGCCACAATTGATGAGGTAGTTATCAGTTGGTGTGAATTTTGGAAATGAAGGGGAGGAGGAAGAGCCATCTGCTTTGGCAATGCAGGGGACTGTGTAGCTGAACAAGAAGAGGCAGAGGAAAAGTAGGTGAAGTGACACCACGTGCTTGTTTTCACCACCCATTTGGGCTGTGATTGGAAGCTGTTAGTAGTGGTTTTGGGCTAAGCACGGCGGTGGAACGGGCATTGTGGGTTGGCCAAAAGCAAGTCCTCCATGTTTTTGAGGCTTACAAGGAGATATTTTGTAAGAGAGAGAGAGAGAAGAGAGAGAGAGAGAGAGAGTAGGGGACAAGTAAGGGGAGGACGTGCAACCTAGTATGGGAATGGGACTTGATAAAGAAATTTAGCATATTTGGTTCAGAAGAAGACTTGATTTATTTGATACTTGCAGGAAGATTAGTGTGAGTGAGCCCTGGGACCCATGGATCGTCTGAGTGTGTTAACAACTACTAACGAAACACAAGTCAAAACCGCGTAACCAGCTAGGATGTGGGACCCTAAACAGTGTTAATGGGACCCCTCAGGAAGTACTTTTGTCATTCTACTCTAGGATAAGACCATAAAAATATCATTTCCTTGTTACATCCACAGCCAGATGAGAATTGGCCATATTCAGGCACGCTCTGTTTAAAAATCGATTTTTTATAAGTTTATTATTAAAAAAGTTAAAATTTTTTAAATTTTTTATTTTTGTGGCTTTACTTTAATTAAAAGTAAAAAAAAAACAAAAACGAAATAGCAAAAAAGCAAAAAATAAGGATAAAAAAACAAAAAAATAAAAAAAACTAATACCAAATATATCCAAGAATTGTTGCAGAATGATTGAATTTTGTATATAGCTCCTTCGATTTTCGAATTTTGTCTTTGGCGAATTCTTTTTATCTTTTGATCAAAATTTTATAATTTTTCAATTTATCTTGATGAGAAAATTTAAAAATATAAAGTTTTTTATCTGATTTTTGAAAGAAATTTCACTAAAGACAAAAATAAATCATTTTTACTTGAAAAATCACATTAAAAATTATTTATTTTTGTCTTTAGTGAATTATTTTTTAAATGAAGTGAATTTTTATATTTTCAGACTCCTCTCATAAAAAAACTGAAAAATTAAAATTTGATCAAACAATAGAAAAAGTTACCTAAAGACAAAAAAAAATACAAAAAAAGCTTAACCCGTACATGTCCTAAGCATGAAAAGTTCTACCCGAATGAGAGAAATAAAATGAAAGAAATAAGAAATGGGAAAAAAAAATGGGTATCAGAACTTTCCTTATTCAAATATCTGAAACAAAAAGAAGACACATTTTAATCAAAACTAAACTTCTCTGATAATATGAGTGAATATATTCAAACAAAAGCTCTGAAACAGGAAACATATACATATCAATGATATAAAGGAAAAAAAATTTGGTGGCTATGTTAATTCAATTAGGTTTCATCCTATTATACAGTGAAAAATGAGGATCCACAACATGTGGATCAAAGAATATTGAATAGCTGTATATAAACATACCCCAATTATTCAATTTTTTTTTTTAAGTAATGAATATGTAAAAAAAATTATATTATTCTCTATATCCTTGTTCTTCTGCTCCCATGTAAACCAATGCCCTTCTTATCCTCTGCAGGCGAAATTCCAAAGCAAACTAATTATAATAATTGCGGAGACTAATTCCAAAATTTCCAATTTGAAGAAACAAAGGGAATCGTGGCGTTGTGTATATAGGAAACACGGTGCTGATCATAGGGTCAGATTATTTAGATAAGAACTCTTGTAAATGAATATCGAGGACATTATCAGCCAAGCATGGAACTTGTGAAATAGAATTTGTTAAAAGGGTTAAGATTCTAATTCTATACCTCAGTTGTATCTCTCATGCGAAGGAGTTGTAATCGTTCTGATGGCCTCCGATTTGTTAGAGTAGCAAGCTGAAACATAAAAACAACACAGTGAGACACTATAAAAAACCAACTTCAGGTCTTAGATGATGTATATTTAAGCCATGGATACCCAAAAACTGAAGCGCTCGGGATCCCGTGTCGTGGGCATCATCGATTCTGCTTTATCAAGTTCCAGAAGTCTAAGTCGATCTGCAAGCAAATTCATCATGAAAAATGAATGAGTGTGTCATCAAGGCTGTGTGCCCAAGGACTAGTCACCAGTCACATCTAAACCCGATACAACCACACACACAAGAACAGATTTAAGATGGTCGGCCAACAATGCCTACATCTACGGAGAGGACCAATAATTCACTATCTCATGGAAAATGAATTAAAATGAGTACAATAGGGAGGAGGTTTCATTCTCAAATCACCCTCTCAGCATACTTCTCTCTATTCTCTCGGCATCTCTCAGTTCTTGCTCTCTTAATATCACACAGCTCACAACCCTCTCTGCTCTCTGTGCCTCAAAAGAAACCATAGCAAACCCTCTCTCCAGCCCCCTCGCACACAGCATTTGCTTGTGTGCCCTTTATCAAAGCCCCCAGCCCAAGTGTTACATTGTTTGCACACGTCTCTATATTCTCTGAGATGTCCTCGAAGTTAGTAGGCCATAGAGAGAACAGATGAGCTCATGGCGAGCTCATTACGCCCACATTCTTGACCCCCCACATGGATGAGGGGGAATGCCATCCATCTGAGACTCTCTGGCAGTCTTCTTTCGGGCGCCCTCTGACAGCTTCTTTGTCTTTCTCGTCTTCTTCTTCCTTTCCATTATCATTTAGAGAGAAAAAGAAGAAGAGAGAAAGATTGGTCAGGGGCTTGGGCTTACTTGGCAGCAAATGGGCTTGGTGCTTCTCTTGGGCTTGGTTCCAATTGGGTTTGGGCATCCAATTTGGGCTGGATCCAACAATACCCCCTCCAGATCATTGGAGGGGTAATATGATGTTTCAAGTTAGTCCTTCCTCGACAACTTTCTGATCCAGCCTCCTCTCCGTAAGATCTGCAACTGTCCTGAGATACGTTACACCCTTCAAACGGGCCAACCCACTTCCACCGAAGTGAATGCATTCTAAACCGAAGGACTGCACCTTCTCACTTAGGTGCTATCTGCTCCCCCTACCGGGGTGACTCTGCAAAGTACGTCGCTTTTGCCGCAAGTAGTCGTGACTCCATCTCTCCTCTGTGTGCACAACTGGAGAGATTACCGCCACTGATCCTGACGAAAGAGACTCGTTTCGGCGAGTTTTGGTCGCGCCTGTTGTAGTGGTTGCACGACTCTGTCTCTTTCATCTGGAGCTTCTCATAGACATCCATGCACTGGTTGACCTTCTAGTGTCTGGCCAGAGTTCTACACGTATCCCAAAGAATCTCCTGCGCTCCTTGTTCCACTGTGATTCCTTCAAAAGTACATTCCATCAGGTACTCCTGCCAGCTTGCTTTGCGTGCCTCTGTTGAACGGTTGCTCCTTCGTCCATTCATCTTGCTAATACCACTGGGGACCTATGTCGGACAGCAGCTATCCTGTCCTGGGGACATTCTGTCCCTAAGTCGGTTTTATGCCTTCCAGTCTTCCTCTACCTGCCAGCTATCTGTTTTTTGACCCTTGGAAACTTGAGTGTTTCCATCCACTAGCTTCAGCGCTTCGATCCTGCATCTCAATGATGAAACATTGCCTTACCCCGAGTCACCTTCATGGATCTCCCGTCTGCCATGCGGAACCGGGGACTGTCCTTTGCCAACAATCGCGTCGGGTGCCATCGAACAAGTCCCATCGATGCTACATGTGTACGAGAACACCTCTCTGTCTCTGCACAGGTGGTAAGCAATTCCTGTGAATCAGAACTCATTTATGAACTCTTTCATGCCGATGCTGCTAGGAGAACAATCCACTTTCATCCACAAACCATATTGCGGTTTTTGCTTCCTGCCTCTGAAGATGATCTTGTGGCCTTTGTTCCTTGGACAATTCTTCTTGTCCCTCCTAGTCGCAAATAAAAAGCACTTAAAAGTGCGAACCCTCTGGAGTCTGCCCATCCGCCTCATCGGCCGTAGGTATCAGCTCCTTGGAACTGTCTTTCTCCGGACCTATGTGACACTCATGTGGGACTTCTTCTTGAGACCTCTTCTCGTGGCCTTCTTCTTTTGACTCTTCTGTGGCTACTCTGGAACTCGCTCGTTTGTTCCGCCACTGTAGTCCCTCTCTGAAGCTTCAAACAAGCCTCATCATTAAGGCTTTGTTTTGAGATGTCTTCTCTCGGTGACATCTCCGTCAAATTGGTTCCACAAACCCATGGGGGGGGAGCCACTCGCTCAGCTTGCTACATGATGAACACCTCGGTGTTCGAAATGCATTGTCTGATCTGCAACACTCATCTCATCGTGCTACATGATGGAAACACCTCGTTGTCCAATGATAGTCTGATTGTCCAATCATCTTATGTTCATCTCATTCCTCATCCTTGTTTTCCTGGGCGTAATACGCATCTGAAAGCATGATCAGGGCTTCTCACAACTTACTACGCCATCTTTACTTCTCCAAAATGGAAGCAAAACTTTGGAAAACCGACCTCGCGGATGAATCGGAATGCAGAGGAAAACTTAAGAAAAGCTTTTCTGTTAAAATAAGACACTTCTGGGATCCAAATTGATTAAATCAGAAACTGTCAGGAACAAAAATTGCAAATTCCCCAAACTTCAGGATCAATCTGTACTTAACAGAAAGTCCAGGTGACTTGAAAGTGGGAAATTTACTATTTTGGTCAACGGTCAACGTGTATATGTATTTGCCGGGCAAAGACCAGACAAAGAAGCTGTCAGACGGCGCCGAAAATGACTGGCCAGAGAAGGTTCAGAAGGAGGCTCTCTCCTCCTCATTGTCAAGAATGGGGGGGCTGTGTATGAGCTCAGCCATGAGCTCATCGGTTCTTCTCTAGGCCTATCAATTAAGAGGACGACAGAGAAGAGAAGAGACGGTGTTTTTTGCAGAGAATGTAAGGGCTGGGGCTTTGATAGGGGCACACAGCAGAATGCTGTGTGCAGAGGGGTGGGAGAGAGGGGTTTTGCTATGGTTGCTTGACTGAGACACAGAGAGCAGAGAAGGGTTGTGAGAGGTTGTGTTGAGATATAGAGAGCAAGACTGGAGAGATGCACGAGAGGAGAGAGAGAGTGCGGAGAGGTGAGTGAGATGAGCTCCGCCCTATTGTACTCTGTAAATTATTCCTAGGAGGATAGGTGAATTATTGGTTCTCTCTCGTGGATGTCGGCATTGTTGGACAGAAACCAACGTAAATCTTGCTTGTGTGTTGGTTGATATGGTTAGATGTGAATGGGAATAGGTCCTTGGCTTGGCAACAAATGGGCTTGGGCTTTAGTTTCTTTGGGCCTTGGGTTCCAATGGGTTGGGCCTCCATAATTTGGGCTGGATCCAACACAAGGAAAAGAGAGGTGAATGAATGATCCACAATTTTTTCCTATTCCAATTCAAACTGGGTAACGAATGCACACAAAAGAGACTTCCATAGTAGCCAAAAGAAAGGGAATAATTCATTGGCAAGGGACATTATTGGAAAGTGGAGATTTTTACTGCTGGTAAAAATCTCTTGGTAATTATATTATATCTCCTAAAGACCATGGACACAAGGATGAAATTCACTTGTTTCTATTGCAAATGTTCTAATTAATTGGAGTACAACCACCCCCACCCCCACCCCCACCCCCACCCTTACCTTGTTCTAATGATATGTATGTAATTAAGATAAGAGTCCTGATTTTGAGAGAATCATTTACTCAAAATTAGGAAAAGAGATGCTATGTTTCCAAAATTTTATAATTTAGGAATGACTTTTTCATATCTGTAGATCTAATCATGGAGACAACTATTAAAATTCTGGGAGTGTTAATCTTTGGATTTTGAGGCGACCCACTTTTTATTTTTTTATTTTTGTTGGTGGAAAAGAAGGTAGTAATATACTAAGAAGTGGAGTGCCATAAATTTAGAAGGGGCCATTGCCCCTGCCAACAAAAGAATTTTCTCAATTAAATGGTCATCGGTATCATTCATTTTTCTGACTATTCAATTTTCACCCACAAAAATGCAGAAGAAAGATTTGATTGGATATATTTTGTCCATGTACAGAAAGTTAAGTTCCTGGTGGTCCAATTGATATTAGATTTAAGAAGAAACAAAATATTCAAGGCAGACAATTCATCATCGATTTTTCTTTGACATTTACCTCGTCGTTGTTGTGCTGCATCGCGTGCCCTCCTCATCCATGATCGAGCAAATCCAGCAGCGTTATTTGTCAGTTCCTGTAACTGTGAAATTCCAGAAATTAATTGGATATGTCACAGTAAACAAAAGAGAACAGTGATATCATCTCTAGGTAACAGTGATGCCATCATTTATAGAGAATGAATACAACACAAGCAGTTGTTAAAGCTATGAGAAATGAATCTTGTCTCCAAGTTTGGTTCGTGTGTCTCATTCAAGTCCCACCATCTACATTAGGGTCTTTCTAGACAACAGCATTAAATGGCAGGTTCAATGCTTTCAAAAGCTAAAGCATTATGCATGCCATTGAACTCCCTAAAACAAAATAAACCTCTCGTTGAGCAAAAAATAATTTAAAAATCTTTTGAGACATACACTCGATGAGACTCTTGGGCTCCATTTTGAAGGACATGGATTTCAAATCAATGGATTTAGTATTCTATTCAACAAAAATATACGATATTTAGCTATAGGTGGCCTGTAAAACTCGAGTGGAAGGTGGATTAGAGGTAAATGAAGATGTATTTGCTGTATAACAAAAATCCTAACATGAAGGATTTCAAATCACTCCTATTTATTAGTCATTTCAAATTCATAATAATAAAGCTACCAAACTCGTTTTCGAAATCCATATACAAACTACCAAATCTAAATTTAAATTATTCTCACTAAATAATATTGTGAAATCTCTTCATTTGAAATCTATATCTTGTAGTGAAGCCTTGCTAGATTTTCTAAGCCTTGACGCATTTTATAACAATCTTATGTACAGGATCATTATAAATCAAATAAAGATAGATGTCCGCTAGGGTTGTGGCAAAGTTGCAGCAACACTTACATCAGCTTTCTCTCTTGTTCCTTCTGATGGATATATATCCTGTACCCATTCAATTTCAGCCACTCGATACCTTCATAAATCATGCAGTGCAAAAACATAAGGCCAACTTCAAAACCCAAGACAGCTTAATAAAAACTCAATCACACCAAGAGGCACCATAACAGTTATTTGACGTCAAATGGTGATTACTAACCCATCTTGATCCCAGTTTCGAAGGATGCGGAATCTCCTGCGGCTTTCAAGCTGCATCACATTGTGCCCTTCTTAGATAATCAGAATTGGTTAATGTACAAAATGGAAGTTGAAAAAAAACAACCTAAACAATTATATATGACGACCAAAAAAATCCAACCCCACCCACCCACCCCCTCCTCTCTCTCCACTATAGTTGGAGTATCTCTCCCAGTTTATAAAAGACAGATACAGAACTCCTTTCCCTTAATAATTGCTAAAGGAAATGACAATTTTCAAAGAAAAGAAATTCAATTATATAATTTTTCTCCATATTCAGCTTTACAAAACCCTAATCTAGGAAAAAAGTTAATCCACTGCAAGCTGGATGAATAAACATACCCCGCATAATATAATAGTAGTTCACCCCTTATATATGTGCATCTTGTATATTTGCATTTTATTAGATGTGCATAGTAAAGTGATGATTCATTAATTCCCGACAACCAGTTCTGACTTCTGGATTTGCAACCAACAGATTATCGATTTACTTCACTAATAACTCCACGAGTTTTCTAGAACTACTCCCCATTGTTTTTCCTAATAATAAAAAAATTAAGTCACACAATAGTTCAAGAAGCATAAGAAAAGGTCCCTTCCCTATATATAAAAGCATGCTTCAACCTACAGGAACACTTTTTATCGCTGTTACTTTGGAAGATAACCGTGCCACAATTTTTAAGCACAAGAATTCAGAAAAAGCACGAAGTGTTGAACCTAAGACTTGTAGTTTCTAAGACATGGACTCCATTTAACATTACAATGTGGGTCATAATATATCCACTACCGGGAACGTTCATTTGTTTCACAGAATGGAGGTATCCATGGATATACGGTTGTAACTTGTAAGAATTTCACAGAAAGTATGCACTCCCACTAGTATACAAGAAATAAACTGTAGCCAAAAAAATAAATAAAGCTATCCAGAACCAAGAAATTCCTTCCTTGTATGTCGAAAAAATTGGAGGGCTATGTGATTACAAAGAAAAAAATGGATAGACAGGATGTCCCAATTAGGATATACAAGAAAGACAAGACTTTCAAAAGAGCAACAAAGAGATTTTAGGTTGTCTTCACATGCAGATAAGATATTGGATGAAGCAGGGAAACGAAGGGATAACAAGGAACATAGGAATGATTATCAGTTGATGTTTCACCTCTAGAAAGAAACGTCCATCTGGAAGTGGCTCACATCTGTGCCACACACACAAAAAGAAAGATTACTTGCCAGCATACAGGTCAGAAGAGTACGTAATAAAAACTAAAATTACAAGTTTCATACAAAGGAATAACACCTACTCAGTAATCTCAACTTCACAAGCAAAATCGGCTATGGAACCCGTTGTAGAATCAGTGATAACCTACAGCATTAACAAACAGGCCACAGCCAGAAATAGTGAGGAAATGCAGGAACATCCAAGAAAACTTAAAGAAGAGAAGGGAAAGAAAGACCAGTCAAATTAATATACCATTCCCATGCGACGATTCCCTTCCATTATTCTCCGAACCTGTCATCCAAATATTTAACACAAATATTAATAATGCATATTGTAAAGCAAGACGACAACAAAATGATAATTATGTGAAACATAGTAACATACATTGACTTAGACATGTTCCAATTACCAACTGCAGGATATACTACTATTGTCACAATCCAACTCGCCATTTAACTCTGAATCCTAGGCTTCCCTGCTTCGATTGTCAAGAGTGAATATAGGAACTATGAAGCGCACATGGTGGATTATGTCTGAACATTCAACCAAAGCCATCTTGGGGTTCAGCAATAGCTAAGCATTGTGGCCGTCACAGTTCAAGCTACCTATGGACTGGCTACAACCTATGGTTACCCATAGTAAAAACCTACAAAAAAGATGCCTGATTTGGTACCTCTAGGTCAATCTTAGACAAAGTGCAAGGAGGATATGAAGCATTTCTGGGAAGATGATGGCTCCCATTAAATGGTTCACCACTGGGGTAATAAAAACAGCCTCATGAAGGAAAAGCAGAACATATTCGACAGAAGGTGGGAAAGGCTTGCCTTTGTTCACTAGACAGAAAAAAAAAAAAGAAACACCAAAGGAAATTCCATTTCTGACCCGGTTGCTTTAGATTTTCTCACTCAGTATTAGGCAATGGACTAGAAATTAAATTCCATGCCTCACCGCAGAGAAATTTTGTGTTATGCTGTTGCTTTCCTATAACCAACGAGTACCGAAAGACTGCAAGTTATCCAAAAACCCATGACTTTTGGGTAAGTAACTTATGTTATTAAATTAATATATAGCATCCAAATGTGCTTAATGAGCAACCATATGACCAACTCACCATAAGTCTATAGCGGGGTTCAAATATGTTGAGGTGAAATTTCTGACAAGGTACGATAACATCCATGACGAAAAGAGGGATCAAATCAGCACCATAGTTGGTCAAACTATCATGCTCCAACTTCCTTTCAGCATACTCCTGAGGGAAGTTCTTCTCTATTATGTTGTTCAGCGTGACACTGTCCAAGCCAATCATATGTTATACATACAAGAGAAAGCAGAGTTTGGAAATAACAGGAAGCATATAGAAGTCAAATAAAATCATAAAGACTTGATCCAAGTTCCAAAAACCTGGGATCAGCTAGATGGATTCCAGCCAACCCTCCTAAAATTACCTTCAGTAGCCACATGTTCTATTCTATCTGCTTTGTGTTTCTTCCTATTGTTGATTTATATGATTGAGGGTTTATGCACTTAAAACTTAACAACAAAGTTTACAAAATATAAGGTTACTATCACATGGATGTGGGAAAAATGCATGCTTCAGGACCAGCTACACTTGTTTAGTGCAAAAGCATGAGAAGGAGAGCAAAACCGTCCCTTGGGTCACATTGCTGAGGCCAGCATTCCAATTAAGCATGAAAGAAATCAACTCACCTGATTGCACATGTTCTGGGACTAATAAACAGAACCGTTCGGCAGAGGGGGCATCTGTTACCTAGCATGTTTCATTCAAGGGTCAGCATCACAAGGTTGACATGAATAGTCAATAAAATAAATAAGCAGATGTGTGTGTACATAAATTATATATATATATATATATATATATATATATATAAAACATAAGTGCATCACCTCTGTCCATTGATTGAAACAGGCATGTGCGGCAAAATGAATGTCCACAAGAAGTTGTGATTGGTTCAAAAAGTAATTTCAGGCAAAGTGTGCAATCAAAGTCGTCACTGCGCTCAGGTTTCCCATGGCCACCTGTCGTAATTGTGCTGGCAGTTGTTCTCTCCAAAACCTTAAGAGGATTACTACAGATCACCAGAAACAATCACCAAAAAGGAATCTAATATGTGGAACACTGCATGGCCAATCGATAGTAAACAAGTAAAAGCTCCAAGGTCTTAATTTTTTAATATGAATAACATGGGAGAAATCAGTTACGCAATAACCTATTACCTCATAGGATCAACTTGAAGGCCTGAAAGGATGACATCACGGGCCAGCTCATATTTTTCCAACTGTCAAATTCATATGAAGGTGATGTTAGTGTATGACAGATATTATCCACCCAGAACGACCTTTCACAAGTCAAGGTTGTTTACAAATGGATATATGCAGATGGAAGTACTTGAAAGAGAAGAAGACAGAAGTAATTGAATTGAACACCGTTTAGAAACCAAAGCTGTTAAGCTGTTAGGTAATTGGCCCGATATTGTATATCGAGCTATCTGACAAAAGATGCTAGTGCTTTAGTTTTTAGATGCATTTAATGCTTCACAAGTCAAGGTTGTTTTCACAACTTATGTATCTGCTGAACTCATGTTTAGTATTCGTTAATGGGTTTAGACTTGTAGTTTGGATCATTTGATGCTATTGGGTCTTGACTTATGGATCTCAAGCAGCTTACCATAATTTTAAGTTTCTAAATTTCAAAATACGGCATATAAGTCCTATTCAAGCTAGGATTATATTTAAGTCTGTGTATAGACATGGAATCTTTCAACTCAATAGATAACAAATTTGACAATTTTATAGCAGCTTTGAAGTTCTCGTTGCGAATGCATCCTACAAGTTTTAATCCTTAGTTGTAATTCCCACTGCACAATCCAACATGAAGCCAATTCCTTCCCTTCACTCGACCACTCAATCATGGCACTCAAAAGAACACAGAGCAGACTTCGTTAATTCTAGGGACCCGAAATTTTTCTATTCCACGCCTAATGTGAACTCCATGCTCTTCCTCTTTGTTACAACTTTAGGAACATGAACCCTACAAAATTCATGAGAGGTACAACTGAACCAATTTATCCGCTCGTTCATCCCATACGCGTATTATCCTTCAATGAAAGGTAGGGATAATCCAAGGGATACCTGACCGCGTCAAGGAGACTGGTATAGTGGAGGATTACTTGAATTGAAGCCCGGGAAAAAGAGAGAAGTTGGTTTAGAAACTTGCAGGTGAAGGAGAAGAAGGAAGTAGCTTATAAAATACCTGACTGGAGGAAAAGGTGGTTCTACTGAGGAAAGTTCCTCACTTAATGAACGCTTCAGCTTGGGCTTCTTTTATCAGGTCAAGTGAAGCCCCATTCTTTTTCTATTTCCTAGTCACGAAGTCACCAAAATCTGTTCACAGTAAAACCTTTTAATGCCGTCCTATGTTAATCTTGACATCAAAACTTGTAGTAAAGTGTCCATTGCACTCATCCTGCTTCCTCACGAACAATAAATTAGATTGCCAAAACTATGACATGATGAGATAATGGAACCCAAGGAATAAATATTTAAAGATCTGCAGTGGATATAACTCAGACAAATTATCACAACTAGAGTACATATCCCAAATAAAGTCTCACACAACATGATGCTCTTACCAAAATGAGTGCATTGGCCTTCAAAATGTATGACTTAACAGAGTCACTTTGAAAGAACAACACCTTCTCAGCATCCTTTAATGCAAGCTGAAATGATGGTTAAAAGCATTTTATAATCTGTGCAAGCTGAAATGAAATTTGGGAGGGGAATCCATTTAACCACACCAACAAAAATCAACAAGACATACTTCAGCATGTGTTGTAGGATCCAGACCACTCAATGGTCTATGTTCAGAAGCTGCTGGAGGTCTGTGTTTCAGAAATTGACAAATTCTGGTTGAAGTTCAAGAGTCAAAAAATTGTTATTAGTGCACCAATCTATTGTTTTAGTAAAGAGTTCAGTAATTCAGATTAATCTGAATGATGGCAGTGGAACAAACACTGAATAATCATGAAGCAACATACAACCTGAGATAAGCAGCACATCGGTTGTTGAGAATGACAGGATCGAGTGGTTTAATAGTATTAGCCCTCGAATAACAATTGATTGCCTGCACAACAAATGGAGTTGAATAAATTTCATACAAAGTTTAAAACAAAAGGATTTACCTATTAGAATTTTCTGAGTCCTTGTTTGTGGTGGCCTCTTTTTTTGGGTCACGGGGCATACTAAAACAAAAGGCGATGGTTCGTAAGAAAACTCTAACAGGTTACTTCTAGTCCAGGGTTCAAGAACTTCCAGAATATCATTTAGTTCAAATGAAGGCCATGACTCATGACCATAAACACCCAATACAATAAAGGAATAACAGCACCTCGTTTGGAGACAACTTTTCCAGTTTGCCGACTTAATTCCCGTCTTTATAATTCCTACTGTTCTGGTGAACAAGGGGAGAAATGATGAGCAACTTTCTATGGGAAGGGATTGCAAAAGAGTTTAAATACCACCTTGTTGATTGGGAGGTTGCCCCTTACAGGTTGGATAAGAGGCATTTGGGTATTCGCAGTTTAGTTTTGTTCAATAAGGCTCTTATGGGTAAATGTCTACACAGGAGAGTGACTGATAAAAAGTATGGACATGACTGGGGGATTGGTTATCAGCTGATAGTTCCATAATCTAGAAACCAAACAAATCTAAAGTGAATACTACACTAAACTAATCACAACTCAATATAGGTTCATATATTCCAAAATGACCCTGAACTGCATTAAGGAATAGCGTCAATATTTTGCATCATCTTTAACCGCAAACAATTTAAATTCACTAACTAATACAGTAGCTAGTAACACCAGGAAACAAAATAATATGAACAACTTTTAAGAGCTAGTTTAGATAACACCCATCTATGAGCAAGGGTACAGGGATGGATGCAGTTTCAAGGACAATATGGGACAAAACCTAAAAATAAAAATCAGGATAAGGATATGGCCTGGGTAAGTCGGTAAGAAAATAATCAATTTATAATTTGAATTAAAGTATTGCATCAAGCATGAAACATAATATTTGATTCTCTCATGCACAATTTTTCACATCTTTATCAATACTATAACATCTAAAAGCACCATTTTCCTTCTTCTTTTTTTTTCTAATAAAAGATGCATTTGCAATGTCAATGTAATTATAAAGTATATACTCAATTAAGACTATTCTGAAATACATTATGTCCATGGCAGTTCAAATGCATCCCAAAGGAAAAGACTAAGCTTCTGGGTAAAACTTGGAAGTTATAATCTGCAACCCCTCCCCCACCCAAAAAAAAGGGAAGAAAAACAGATAAAACAAAGAAACATGAAAGAAACATGAGGCATGCAGCATTACCGGATGCTTTACATGGTGCTATTCAAGATATACCCATGCCATAACGAACAATCCAAAAAATTTTTAAAAATATGTACATATTTAGCGTACTCGGTATACAGTCAGCCATACTGGTTCTTGTACCGAACCTTGGTGCATGTGTGGTATTCTATGACATCAATTTCTGGAGTACCAATGCTTCATTGCATCCCATAATTCTTCTATACTTTTGCATATTTTTCAACCGCAAATTAACTACAATTAACTACTGAAAATAGTAAACAATTTTGTCGTGGGGTGGGGAATAAAAAAATAAAAGATTGACATGCAAATACAAGATACTGGGAAAAGGGTTGATAAGCATGTCCAATGGCAACTATCACATGACCACCAAGACCTTTAATGAATATTACAAGCATATATGTTATATAGATACCTCTGAAATTAATAAACCACAAAATTGTTGCCTGCTTCACTTCCTACCCCTCTAAGACCCTCCCACCACCACATCCTTGATCATAATCACCACATCAAAGACCACTTGTGTTACATTACTGCAAAATCGTAATTTATTCGAAAGGTTTTGAGTATGAAATTAAAAAGAATGAAGGGACAGGGACATAGATTCCAAAGCACCAATACTCAAAAGGTCAATATCACACTAGATATGTCTAAATCATAGTATTTTACAGTATTTCTCCTGCATTAACAACTTTTCTAGGGTTCCTAAAATGGTTCTAGTTTCCAAAGTTAAAAATTAATAAATAAAGAAAATCCCCATAAATCATTGTAAGCCTTGCCAGGAACAACAAAATTAGATTGTGATGTTGCTTCATCTACACCATCCTAAGTTCGTAATCCAAAAGTTCAAAATAGTCTACATATGCATACCATAATCCTTGCAAATAATCTACACTACTTCCCGACATAGCTCTCTTAAATTGAATAATTAGCTTTACAGACTTTTCTCGTTGCAATCTGTATCGCTAGTTCCCAGTCAATTCATACACAACAATCATACTTCCAAAGTTAACTATATTAGGATTTTGTCTAAATAACAAAAGGAAAAAAAGGGGCAGAGTAGCACGCACAAAAGGACTGGCTGTAAGGAACTCATAAGAAAAAGAAGCCACCAAACACAAATCTATGAAAGAGATGTTGATAAATCTATAGATTAAGCTCCAATTCTGTAAGTGTATTCATTATGAACAGAGATTTGGTTGACACTACTAAATTACAAGTCTGCTCTCCATTGTCATTTTCCACCCAATTTTCAAGTACAAAACGAAGAAACCATGAAGATGAGTAAAACTGCATAAATAAGCATTAACTGAAATTGGATGTGCGCGTTTGTGTGTGTGAGAGAGAGAGAAGGAGAAACTTCACCTCTTCAAAACGATTGTCTCGGAATGCTTGGTTCCCCATCTGCACAAGTTCCGAAACATGAAGAAGTCGATCCAACGACATTGATGACTCTCCTTCAATCCCCTGCTCATGTCAATCCACACTCTCCCAATCAACAATCCACACAACAAGCAATACTCACACTACCCCTCAATTTGTCTGACAAACTGATATTATAGTTTTTCAACCAAACTGTGCAAATAATCTAGCTTATTTATTTGTTTACCACTTAATTTCATCATCATCATCATCATTAATGAAAATTTTTAAAAAAATCGTCATAATTCGTTTCTCTCTTTCTAGAATCCTCTCTTAAAATTGTTTGTGCTAAGTTCAACTGCATTTTCTCAGCAACCAAACAACGGAAAGAAAGTTGCAGCAAAAACTCACTCCGATGAATTCTTCGACATCTTCGAGCCCTTCAAAGCTCAATCCTAATGATGAAGCCTCGTTCGTCATTTAAACACACACACACAGAGACCCCAGATAAACTGAAATTGTAGTTTCTCAACAAGTTGTGCAAATAATCTACCCTATTTCATTTACCTACCACTTAATTTCTTCTTCATGATCATCCTAATCGAAATATAAAAAACCGTCCTAATTTGTTGCTTTCTCTCTAGAAATATGTTCAACTACATTTTCTCAGCAACCAAACAACGGAAAGAAAGTTGCAGCGAAAACTCACTCCGACTTCTTCGACATCTTCGAGCCCTTCCAAGCTCAATCCTTATGACGAAGCCTCGCTCATCATTTACACACACACACACACACACACACACACACAGAGACCCCAGATAAACTGAAATTGTAGTTTCTCAACAAGTTGTGCAAATAATCTACCGTATTTTCATTTACCTACCACTTAATTTGTTCTTCATGATCATCCAATCGAAATATAAAAAAACCGTCCTAATTTGTTGCTTTCTCTCTAGAAATATGTTCAACTACATTTTCTCAGCAACCAAACAACGGAAAGAAAGTTGCAGCGAAAACTCACTCCGACTTCTTCGACATCTTCGAGCCCTTCCAAGCTCAATCCTTATGACGAAGCCTCGCTCATCATTTACACACACACACACAGAGAGACCCCTGATAAATTGAAATTGTGCAAATAATCTACCGTATTTCATTTACCTACCACTTAATTTGTTCTTCATGATCATCCTTAATCGAAATATAAAAAAGGAATCGTCATAATTCGTTGCTCTATTTCTAGAAATATGTTCAACTGCATTTTCTCAGCAACCAAACAGCGGAAAGAAAGTTGCAGCGAAAACTCACTCCGACGAATTCTTCGACATCTTCGAGACCTTCCAAGCTCAATCCCGATGACGAAGCCTCGCTCATCATTTACACACACACACACAGAGGAGGACCCCTGATATAAATTGAAAATTGTTGCAAATAATCTACCGTATTTCATTTAATACCACTTAATTGTTCTCATGATCATCCTTAATCGAAATATAAAAAAGGAATCGTCATTAATCGTTGCTCTATTTCTAGAAATATGTTCAACTGCATTTTCTCAGCAACCCAAACAGCGGAAGAAAGTTGCAGCGAACAACTCACTCCGACGAATTCTTCGACATCTTCGAGACCTTCCCCAAGCTCAATCCCGATGAGGAAGCCTCGCTCGTCATTTACAGAGCGAGAAAGTTCGAAAGAGAAAGAGAGATTTGCGGATACTAAAAGAAATTCAATAGACTGGGGAAGAACATATCGTGTTCTTCCCTGTCTCCTTCAACGCATACACGGACCAAATTCGTTTACGTGGTTTCCCTCTCTTCACTTCCTCTCTCTTTCTCTTTCTCTCTCTCTCTCTCTCTTTCTCTCTCTCTCTCTCTAGACGTTTGCTTGTGCTGACTCTTCGTATTCTTCCAATGGGAGTCTTCGGTGTGCTTTCGAATTTCACCCAATTTTCCTAGAGACAAAATCTAGTGGTGCCCTGATCACAGATTGGTTAAATTGTAACAACATGAAGAGCACCCAATAATCTCTCCAATTATACTGTGCGCTTGCGGAGCGGTTTTAGACTTTTAGTGAACTGTCCGTCTACAGAAGTACGCGGTTGTCGCATTGCGTGTAGCTGGTCGTATCCAACTTATTTGTACAGGTGGCTCATGGACCGTCCGATTTAGTAAGATACGTTTCGGTCGTTTGTGGTTGGCAAAGGTACAAAAACTGTGGAAATACGATGGTGTTTGGAAAGGCTGTTCACGGGTCGGTTTGGGTCGGATTTAGGGGTCATCCGATACTCGAAGTGAACTGGTTGGATTGAAAAATTTAGGCCCGAATCCGATCCTATAGATGGTCGGGTTGGGTCGGTTCGGATGGAATATTATCGGGTTGGGGGTCTGGTTGGGTGAAAATTGTGAATTTTAGTATAATATTTTGTCAATTTAGTCGATCAGGTTGGACGATTGAATGGGCGACCCCCGAACTGAATGTGATCGGATTAGTTGAAATACACCCGTTATTCACCCGTAGAGTGAGCGGTTTTGGTCGGGTTCGGTTTGAGTCGATTCGGATTGGTCGGGTTGGCGGGTGAATCAGATATTTGCACAGCCTTAGTGTTCCATATAGTTGAATTTATTTTATAATTATTTAATTAAAATTAAAAATTAAAAATAATTAACTCCTTTTCAGTTTGTGTAAGTTATTTTGATTTACACGTAGAAGCAGAAATTATGTTAAATACTTTGACACAACTTTTTAAACAAAAAGAGTTAATTAATAACAATTGATTTTAGATTTTTTCCTCCTAGAAAAATTATATTGTAACTAGGAGGAAATCACAATGCGGCACGTGTTTTTGAAAGAGTGAGAGATGAAACAATAGAGAATAATAAAAAAATCGTATAGTATTTGTAATAAGGTGATTGCCAAAAGTTCTCAATAGCAAATTCATAATTTTGGCACGCTGAATGGTATTTTGTGTGACATAACTTTTGATTTTGAGTTAAGAAATAATTTTTAAAATTGTAAAAAATCTCATGTTAAGTAATTACTATTTTGATGATGGTTTTAAATCTAGTTTCAAAAAATCACCTTTTAGTAATTTAAAAATTTTCATTAACACCTACTTAAGTACTAAGTTTTCAATCAGATGTGTAAGGGGATAAAATACATAACTATAAGTTCTGGCATTACTGGGATAGGTACTACCACGAAACTATCATTATAAAGCAAGCTCGGGAGGGTCCTACACCGAAACTTGGTCGAGAGTTTACTAACCATTGGCATTGACTACGCTAAGGCAAGTATCACTGCCGAGTTGTCGCTATATAGCAAGCTCGGTAGGGTAACTGTGCCGAAACTTGACCGATGAGCAACAGTCAGCAGCAATTTTGAGGCATAAAGGGGGACAAAAGGTAACTTGCATGGCGATTTTTTTGCTAACAGCTCTCATGTCTAGATCAAGACGTCAATAACATGATGGTAAGCTATCAATCAGGCCCTAGGAGTATGGTTGGGTCAGTCGTCTACTCACTAACACAGCAATCAGCACGTCCAGGTACACGTCAAGTTGCAGTCTGTTCAGTGAATTTGCGCGTCAAGACACACGTCACGCTATGTTATATAAGGTCACCCCTTATTCTTCAAATTTATGTAAATTCAGCTCCAAAAAGCTTACACACTCTCTCTACATATATTGATTATTCGGTCATCTAACTTAACCGTTGGAGAGCCATTTTTTAAAAATAATTTCGGTGACTGAACTCATTGTTTTTGTGTCGTATTTAGGCCATCACAAACAGCGATTGTCTACAACCACCTTCAACTATCATTGGTCCACTCAGTGTTTTGAAAACAAGACAATTGAGCGAACCGAAAAGAGGTCGGGTCATGAGTTACTGGTTCAACCGTCAGGGCAACCG
The DNA here is from genome assembly GCA_009663005.1 of Actinidia chinensis. Taxonomy (NCBI): domain Eukaryota; kingdom Viridiplantae; phylum Streptophyta; class Magnoliopsida; order Ericales; family Actinidiaceae; genus Actinidia; species Actinidia chinensis. Next base: position 7,387,722 of record CM018903.1, read on the forward strand.
TTATTGACCCATGATGTCATAATTATATCATTAATTTATTTATTAATAGTAATAAAATATCTCTTATTTTTCTACACTAATTTTTATAATTAAAACCTAAACTTTAAAATTAAAACATAATTTTTTTCTTAAAATAGTGAACTGATGGTTCAATCACTGGTTCAACAGGTTGGATAGCAGTTCAACCGCTGTTCTTACTGGATTTGATCGAGTTTTGACCAAAACGGGTTTAGAGAACTAACCGGACCGTTTCTTCGACCGATTGAACCGACCGATTCAACCTGAATTTTAAAACCATGGGTCCACTACAAGTGTCTATCTACAATTTTCTTTCCTTTATTTTTCAAACTTACACCCCAAAAGAAGAAGTTTTTTACGTGTTCATTTGCAATGTTGAAATGGACGTATGCTGAAATGAGCTGGAGCTGTGGAGGATAAGTTGAAATGAATAGCAAGAATGAGCTGGAGCTTTGAAGGACCTAATTGAAAATTTTCCTTTTTGTCGAAAAGAAGGCCGTCTCTTGATGAAAACGCCGACCCTCGAAACTAAGGAATGTGCTTACAAATGCCACGAAACAAAATCAAGTTGCTGCTTAAAAAAGGGGTAAATTTCACTGATCTCCCCTGATGTTTCTAAATATTATAGATATCTCTAATGTAGTTTTTAAAATAACAATAATTTTTTTTACTTTTGAAACTATTATCAAGATTCTCTCTTGAGCCAACTTTTGTGCAAAAATATCAAAATTGTTCTTATGTGTAGGGTTTTTAAATTTTATTTCTTAACACACTAATTAAAATAAATAAATATTCTATTTTTTTTAAAAAAACTACCATTTATTTGTAAACTACCCCATTTTTAATTTTTATCAATAAGTATTTTTTTAAAAATAATTAATTCTATATAATTTATTTTTTAAGTACTCCTAATAAAAAACTTCTTTAGTAATAAAACTATGTTTTCAATAATATTTTTTTAAAAAAATGATCTAAATATTTTTTAATTTTTAATTTCTCCTAATCTAAACATAATTAAAAAATAAACTTTGTTATTATTTATTTTTAAAAAAGTATTTATTTATTTTAATTATTGTATTAAGAAAAAAATTGAAAGCCCTAAACATAAGGTCAATCTTGTCATTTGTTTTTAAAAAAATAATTCTAAAGAGAATCTTTGACATTAGTTTCTAAAATAAAGAAAATCAGTATTATTTCAAAAACTTCAAAAAGAATGTGTATTTGGCAGAAACCTTGAGGGAGGTCAGTGAAATTTACTCCAATTTTTTTTTTCTTTTTTAATCCCAAAGGTATTTGCACGTGCCATTTCAGTCTTTGATATACTAATGGGTGGCGGAAGCAATGGCGGTAACGATGTTCAGTGCCTAACTGGCGTTCGGGTAGGATTTCCAATTTTTTTGTGTGTCAAGTTTATTGATCTAACTAAACTTCCATAAAAAAGGTAATTAAAAATAAATTTTCAAAAATGCCCCTAATCTTAACGTGCATTTTGGATGACTTTAAGTGTAGTGACCGTAAAAATACATTTTAAATATTGGGGACCAAATTGTCCCGATATCAAAAACTAAAATAACACTACAAGAACCAAAACGTAAATAAACCGCGAAATCACACGAGAGTCCTCTGCCACCAGGTCATTTTAATCACATGAATTATTGCATTCTCACGTGAGGTATGAGTCTGCATCTCATTATTCAATCTGGTACTGTTGTTAAGTATTCGGGTCTTGCCCATATTCTATTTTAACAGCATTAAGAATTTCATTTCTTCGGGATTAAGTGAGATAAAGATCCACCATCCTTTAATATTCTAATTTTGAGGAGTAGATCGTTTATAATATATCTTAAGAATATTACTTGCATAGTCTTGTTTTTGGATTCCAAGTTTGGTAAATGATTCAAAAAATGCTTGGATCTTTTGAATTTCATTTTCAAACTCAAGTTCAGAATAACTTGTGGATCGAGAATCAAAACTAAAAGTATTGATATTAAACTTGCTCATTCTTTTGACGAGTAAGTCTAAGAATTCAGATTCTTTCTTCAATTCAGATCTTTAATAAAAGCTAATTTGATGTGTCGAATTTGAAAAAATACCAATTTCCAAATTCTTCATGTTTAGGTAACATGAATTATTTACAGATGAGTTGTCTTATAAGTTAATTAGGCATATAATCCATAAAACACTTTTAAGACTTGAAAACTCATTTCTGATTGAGTCAGAGAGGTCTGCTACCTTGTACTGTTATTTCTATAAACAACATGAGGAATTTGTTGCTCTGATACCTTCAAGGTTTTCAGAAATACGAATTTTTTCAAATAGTTTTGAAGGGGTTGATTCTGATACTGAATGTCTTGTTCCTACCGACAGTAGAACCAAAAGTAGATGATAAACTCTATAATAATTGATTCTGGTTAGTTGTAGAAGAGAAATACGACTTATAGGATCTGAAGCAAAACGTATTTCTACATCTCCTTCAGATGCCATTTCACTATTTCAAAAAAGCTACCAAACCAAACTGGCTAAGTAATAAAATCATACATAGGCTCTGTTTGGCACCAGCTTTTTTCAGCTTTTTTCTGGCTTTTTTTACTTAAAATAAACAAAAAAGTCAATCAGAGTTGATTTTTTTACTTTTTTGTCTTTGCTTTTTTGCTTAGTTTTAGCTAATGTAAAGCCACAAAAACAAAAAAAAACAAAAACTCTTGATCTTTTTAGTAGTAAATTTAAAAAAAACTTGATTTTTAAGTATTACCAAACGGAGCCATAGGAGTGGGACAACCATTTTTTTTGGAAGATAGACAATCAGCCACTTGGAGAGAAGAAGAGGCAATGTGCCTTAATTAGAATTGGTTGGAAGGTGTGTAGGAGGTGGGGGAAAATGGGGCCCATTTTGTGTGTGTTTTTTGGCATTGGTTGAGTGATTTTGTATGGCATAGGATAACAATATGGCCACGTTCCATTGAAGATATCCACACTTTGAGAAGCTTGTTGTTGATCAACATCCTAAATTCTTGTGGGCATGACATAAAACTCCAAACACAAAAATCCCAACTTAAAAAATGCCTGTTTGTGCTTTTGTCCTTGGATGTATGAACACTTGTGGCCCCTCTTAACCTATACTTGAACAAATTAAGACCAAAAAAGAAAAAAAGAAAAATAAAGTACTAATGCCATAAATAACCTTGTTTTTTCTTTTATTATAATACAACTTTTCAATAAATACCTAAACTACCTATCTAAGGAGAAGAAAATAGTAAAAATATAATGGTATGATAAGGGGCAGTTTTGGTAAGGGGCAGGAATCGTTACTTTATAAAAGGAGAATTTGAGTTGGTGTTGAACATTACACTTTTTTCGATCGATCAAATTACTCCTATGACTAGCTAGTTCTTTGATTTTGAACTTTGAATAACCACTTTAATTTCATACTTTTTTTTTCTCTTTAATCTCCATTAAATTGTTTTGAATTTATATATAAATTACTTGATCTCCTATTCAAATACTAAAATCGATTTCTATTTTTCTCTCTTTAATCTCCATTAAACTGTTTAAATTTATATTTAAATTACTTAATCTCCTATTCAAATATTTAATTCGATTTCTGGGATTTCAATTGCACGCGCACACGACTAGTTTCTAAGAAAAATATTGTAAGGCCTTTTACCCGATTTGAAATAATGAGTTATTAGACTTGTTTCGCATCGCTCACATAAGTTATCTGAGCTTGGCATGTGTAAATTGTAGAGGATGCTCTACCTACTAATTAGTCTTAGGTTGAACGTATCAACAATTTCTAATATAGTATCAGAGCTGTAGGTATCTTGTGACTCTCTCATAGGCCACATATTCGCTTGAGTTTATTTCTCTCATTTTGCTTATCTCTCAGTCCGTACGTGGGAGTGTTAAGATTTAGACTTGTACTACGTGTAGAACAGTGTTAAAGCCACTCAATTTTATTGGCACGTATATAATTTAGAGACGAATTCATCTTTTGTCAATTGATTTAGGTTGGACACATTTACAACTTATAACATGGGTGTCTCTGTCCAGTAAAAAGATTCATTCAGTTCAAAAAAAAGTAAAGATTCATCTTTATTCAAATTAGGTGACTTTTTTTATATTTTCGGACTCCTCTTCAAGTGGAACTGTAATCTAACGGAAAAAAAATGATTAAAAATAAAAAAACTAAAAAATCAAAGAACAAAAAAAACTAATAACCCGAACTGGACATTAAAAGATAAAAGATTTAGTGACTTTTTTATTATTTCATGTGGTTGATCATGTCGTGGAAATTAAATGTGCAACGGCCGACTTTCCATTGTTGTAATCGTTGGGGCAAATCCACGGGGGATTTTGCATGTCCTTATCATCAAGGGCCGATGGAATAGAATCAAAATGGTGGCAATGGTAGACTTTGTTCAGCGGTGGCCGCGGCATCTCTAGGTGTGAAACTCGTCTTGTGTATGACGTTTTTTGGTCCCAAGTATCAAAAAAGACTCCATGTCTACTTGACTTTCTAAAAAAGATACTCACAGTGGCGGACCCGGCGCAGGATAGGGGCTGGAATCCCTGACTTTCAAGAAATTAGAAAATATCTTTCAAATTTTTTTTTATACTTTGACCCCCATGAAATAAAATTTTGGTTCCGTTCCTGCCCACTCACATGTATTTGTATAAATTTCACATGTATTTGTATAAATTTTTTCATGTGTGGGACTTTTCTCCATATTGTGGACTCCAGACATCCATTATAAAAAAATTGGGTTAATTTCACCTACACCCCCTGAAGTTTGGTGTATTGGCACTTAGACCCGGCAACTTTCAAAAATAGGCAGTAGACCCACCTGAGCTTTAGTATATTGGCAAGTAGGAACCCTGCCGTTTCGTGACATCACCATTTTCCGTCAGTTGACCACTTTGACTGATGGAAAATGTCATAAATACCCTTGGAATTCTCTCTCTCTCTCTCTCTCTCTCTTTTTATTTATTATCGGTTTTGTATTTTTTTTTTTTTATAGTTTGTTTCTTTTTTTTATTAGTTTTTTTGAATATTTTTTTATTATTTTTTATTACAGTTTGTAATATTTTTTATTCAAAAATTTTATTTTTGTAAGATATATTGAATTGCCAATGTGGCACTCTGGTGTTAAATAATTATTAAAAATAGTATGTGTCTGTTGATAAAAATAGTTAGTATTTGGTGTAATATAAAAAGGGTGTTTTGACCGAAGAAAATGTCATAAATACCCTTGAAAAATTTCTCTCTCTCTCGGTTTTTATTTTTTTTTAAGTTTTGTATTCTTTTTAAGTTTTGTTTCTTTTTTTTAATGAGTTTTATTAATAATTTTTTTATCAAATAATCTTTTTATTAAAATTTTTTTATTTTTGTCTATGTAGCAAAAAATTAGGTTAATTACTAAAAAAATTGATGTGGGTTGGGTCAATATTTTTTTTTCAAGCTGGGTAGTATAAAATGGGTAATGATGGATGAAGTGGTTTGGGCTTTGAAAAAATGGGTATGAGCCTTGGTCCTGGCTCAATGTTTTTTTGGCAAAAAAAATAATTTTTTTTTTTGGCTTGTAATTAATCCTAAATTTTTCAGATGGCCACTGATATTTTAACCGGTTTTAGTTGGTTCATTTGGGCCCTACATGTTTAAGCTAAACTAAAATATCACAATATCCCAATAATTAATAAAATTAGTATTTTTTATCTACCATATTAAAAATTATAATTTTTTTGTTAGTCAAACAAAAGCCTTAAAAATGTGACAAAATAAAAATTATTATTATTAATAATACTTATCTATTTAGCTTTTAAAATTATAATTAAAAAAAAATTCTAGAGTTTTTTTTAATAAAAAAATGACCAAGATGGTCCTTTAATTTAGTGTATGTGCTTATAGATTAGGTGTTGTAACACTGCTTTGAACCTGAATTAAACACACATTAATTACTTACATTAAAAGTAAAAATGCTAATCTATTTTTTATTTCTTGTATTTAAAGTTCTATTTTTTTTATCAACAATAAAACTTTTTTCAATATTTATTTAACGCAAGAAGTGCCCAAATGGCAATTCATATGCCTTACAAAATAATTTTTTTATAAAAATATTACAAACTGTAATAAAAAAAAATTATTCAAAAAAATTATTCAAAAAAATATAACAAAAAGAAACAAAACTTATAAAAAAAAGACAAAACTGGAAAAATAAATAAAAAGAGGGGAGAGAGAGAGAGAGAGAGAATTATCCAAGGGTATTTATGACATTTTTCATCGGTCAAAGTGGTCAAACTGCGGAAAAAATGGGATGTCACTAACCGCAGGGGGTCGTCTACCTGCCAATATACTAAAGCTCAGGGGGTCTACCTGCCTATTTTTGAAAGTTGCCAGGTCTAAGTGCCAATACACCAAACCTCAGGGGGTGTAGGTGAAATTAACCCTAAAAAAATTTGTACAAACGTGTGTATAATTTAGCTATTTTTTTATAAAAAAAAATTTGAACAAAATTTTTATCTTTCCAAATTTTTCTCATTTAAAGAAATTTAAAAAATATAAAATTTTAATCCAACGATGAAAGAAAATCACTAGAATAAAAAAAGTCCAAAACTAAAATAAATAAAAAATCTTTAAAAAAAATTAGGTGAAATTGGTAACTGCGACAACATCTAATACACATGCTTCAAAGGTAGGTTTAGTCTAAAAGTTTGTCTAGTTTGCACGGTTTGGTGAGAAACGAAGAGAAAACGGTCTCTCTCTCTCTTGTTAGAGTGAAAAATTGAACACAATCATTTCTTGTAACAAGACAAGTGAAGTAGTATTGGTCTAATAACTTGATAGGCTTAACCACATAACTAAAATGCTTAAGTCTAGGTAGTTACTAGTATACCACGAGGCTTCTTAACTCGTTGATATAGGACGTGATATCACATTTCTCTAAAAAAAAAATCTCATCTAGATAAAATTCAAAATTATTTCTCTTCACTTAATATGTTGATCTGCAAGACATGAATAATGAAAAAGGCCACCGTAGCTGTCCTGCGACAGTTCACATACGGTTAAATTAGTGGTCGGAAATTTATATAGAGAGAGTTTATAGCATTTGAAAGCTAAAATTGTATACATTTGAGGGAGAAAAAAGGGTTTGGCCTTTTATACTGTAGCTCGGCGCATACCTGGACACACCAGCTAATATGTCAGTGAGTAGGTAGCTAACCCAATGATGCCACTAAGGTATGGCTGGTATCTAGCCTATCATGTCATCGACGTCTGGATCCAGGAGTGCTTGTGGCAAAGGAAACTTCTCCGTGAAAGTTACCATTTGACTCTGATGTGCTCTTGCGATCCTCTCCGACCGTTGTGCGCCGACCGAGCTACAGTGCAAATATCCTTCGAACTTACTATAGAGTGACAATCCGGTGACGGTGTTTGCCCTAGCTCGGCCGAAATTGATATTTGATATTTTATCTCTTACAGTACATAATCTCTTTCATTTAAACTAATGAACAGCCTATTACATAATAAGCCGTGAAGTGGACTTGTCTAGGGACCGGAGAAGCTTATTTGGGTAACGTTGTTAATTTGTTTTAACCAATTGACATCAACCACTTCGCTTAATATGCTGCTATAACCAATTTCCTTTTTGTTGTTGCATGTGATTAGAATCGTTGACGACCTTACTTTATATATAGCAACAAGTTGCCGAACAATTAGGATCTAGTATAAAGTTTTGTTTACTGCGCTGCTGCATTTTTGGGTCGTCGAATCAGTTATCGTGTGACGTTTTGGGGTCAGCCGTATCAAAAGATCAGTCGTACACCTTGTGTTACTGTTTTTATCGCATGGTTGATTAGAGATTTAGAATGTTTTTAGGTTAAATTAGAGAAGTTTGTTGGGGATGTTGACGGGGTCTGCAGCAACAAAAACCAAGTAAGGAATTAAGTTGAATTAAACTTCCTGCAATGAGCTCCAATCTAGCTCCATGTAGCTTTGTTTACTTTCCTAAATGCAAAAGTTTCTTGAAACTAAAAAGTGAAAGAGTATTGCCTTTTCATGATGAGCTTTATTATTGCCTTTTTGGCATAGTTATGATTCAAAAACTTACAATGGGTGTGCAAGAAACAGTCATGCAAATGAGAATGAGGTATTTCTGTAAACAAGGATAGGGAAGTTAGGGGTGATCAATAGAGATTGGATCGTGATTGGCTCGTTACGAGATCAGTTTACTTGATAAATAAATCAAGTTCAAACATGTTTTAATTGTTCGCTAAATTTTTAAGCCAAGTTTTTACTCGGTTTATAATATTTAAAAATTTCAAGTTACTAGAGATCGATTTGTGATTGACTTGATGAAAGTTGTTTGAGATCGATTCACTTGTAAAACAGTTTCAAACTAATCTTAAACAATATATTTTTCGCTAGTTTGGCTCGTTTATTAGCCCAAGTAGCCCCACTTGTTCTGTCTTCACCTTTTCTTGGTTTGCTGTGAAAGTCCACTACCCCAA
>CM018903.1:7418744-7421244 GCA_009663005.1 Actinidia chinensis
TTCATATGCTCACATGAATAATTTAAAAAATGTAAGTATATTTCTTAGAATGTTTATTGCTCAAAAGAAGTACATTCTAATATTTCCATAGAAGTCTAACTCTAATGTACCACAATCTATGGCAGGTGGCATATCATGTTCCCATTCTTGTTCAACGTACTGGAACGATCCGCGTTCAGGTAACACAGCTATCGTGTGTTCTGAATAACATAAAATAAATGACAGCCAGTGACATATGAGGATGCTACCATTTGAAAAAAAGATCACCTGATCCTCGAATCTATGCGAATATAATGCAAATAGATGGTTTGCCCTAATACTTTCCCATTTTCTTCATACTATCTTCAAGTGACGTTTAATGGTTACCATTGATTTCATTGAAAACTTCGCCAACGATTGAAGAGGGGTGATTTCAAGTAACAAAAGAACAAGGTAAAGCACTACAATACCATTCATCTTCTCCTCCACAAATGAGTCCATAAATTTAACAAGTTCATTCATGTGTAATGGCTTCACAAGATCGTTAGCTGCTCCAAGTCTCAAACACTTTACAACAATAGAGACTTCATCCTGCGCCTACGTCACTTATCAAACAAAGAGCAGGATAACAATAATCAGTTCATACTCTACCCCAGCAGATGAAAACAGATATTTCAACATCTTATCCAACCTCGGCGTATATGGAAAGCCGAGCAACCAAACTCAGTGATCACGGGAATGCGATGCAACTCTTCATGCCTCATAACGTATTTCAACATCTTCAAGCCTTTGGACATAGGAAGGTCAAGTTCAGACAAAATAATATCTATGCCAGGCCCCTCAGCATTCAGTGCATCAATCACTTGCCTGGCTGACTTCACTGATATTACTGCAAAGAAACAGTTGCTCGCTGTCAATACAAGAGGTAGATTACGTGGATATGTAAGCACAAGTACATTATATTAGGGTATTAGTTGGAGGGACTCTATATACACACATTAAATAGACCGAACCAATTGAAGAAAAGGAAAACAACGAAAGACACTTAAAAGGCTTTTAATTTCAAGATGCAATCATACAGATCATCAAAATATGAAAAGTAATAGAAAACTGCATATGTGGTAAAGACTGATTACTAACAGGCCGATCACATTAATGACTCAAATTAAGAATAACTACCAGATTACGTTTATTTAATTGAAGCCATTAGAGTGCATTGTCAATGCCAAAGTACCAAAATATGCATCACCAACTGTTATTTAAGTATTTTCTCATTTATTTAGAGCTGTGGATGCTCTATATTCTATAACATGTGGCTTTATAGAATATAGATTAGGAAGACAAAAAAAATAAAAATGATCCCTAAAGAAACTACAGCATTGATGCTATCTTTCATTCATGTGGGAAAGTCATTTCTTGATAAACCATTGATGTTTAAAGGCAAATGATTGATGTTTTCTGACTAAACATTGATGAACACAGATTAATAACTGTACTTTTTGCTTTTACAGATAAAAAAGAAGTATTACCTACTTTGCAAGAACAAAGGCTGGTAAGTTCACTATGCAGAGCGGGTTAGAGAGGAAGCCGTTCCAACAATTGTGTAAAGTAATTAGGCTGCCTAATCCAACCCCCGCCCCTTATTTTTTTCTGTCCCCAAATGAATCAAATGCTATACTTCTGAATCATTAGTATATATAATTTGTATATAGAATGGCGTGCCTTCATCGGATCTTGGGAGTATCATTTTAAAGCGTAGTGCTCATTAAAAAAAAAAGTCATTCAATTACAAGATTGTTACTCTCACATCATTCCCGTGCATAATTTTGTATAAAAATTCTGTAAGAACAAAAATTTTCCATATGGGATTCAATACAAATGGTTTTTAGGGATGGCAATTACCCCGAAAAAATCGAGTCCCCGCCCCGATCTGACCCTAATAGGGCGGGTTACGGGGAAAAAATTAAAACTCGGGTCGGGCTCGGGTTTGGACGCCCCCGCCCTGATTAACTATACCATAATATTATATATAGATATATATATAATTACCTTTTTTTTTTAACTATACCATAATATTATATATAGATATATTTTTTTACACCGTTTATAAAAAATATATATATATAATTAAAAAAAAATTAAACAGGGCGGGGGCGAGTATGGGATTTTGAGTCCCAACCCGACACGGGTTTGGGACAGGGTGGGGGAGGGTTTTCTTAATTGGGGCGGGACGGGTTGGGACGAACTCGCCCCGTTGCCATCCCTAAATTGGTTTTGTTCACCTTCGTGGATAATCTCGTGGATTCAATAGCATAGAATATGTAGCTCAATTGCCTATTGGTTACAACCTAGCAAGCTTCCAGTACTCAATCATTGAAACAATTCTACAAGCTAAACTCATTCACTTCATAAAACAAACTAGTATTGAAACCAGTAACTTGATAAGAATAATAGCACAAAAGATTCAAAAACCTCTTCAGAACTCTTCGCATCGTTGTCACACAGCAAAATCCTCACTCTG
>CM018903.1:7441244-7443744 GCA_009663005.1 Actinidia chinensis
AATCTAAAATCGTGTTGTTAATAGATAATAATAAAAATAAAAGTAGTAAGATGTGAATTAGGGTTAAATTCTTTACGTAGGGATGGTGAAAGATTTAGAGGGTTAATGTTTTTGGAGAGAAAGAGTAAGGTTTATAGAGTTTAATTCTAATATACAGAAGATTGACAATGGAAAAAAAAAAGATGATAAGGTGAATGTACACACATTGGTTGTACTTAAGTTATAATTAGGATTACTTTTTTTTAGTTTGTCTATAATAGTAATTTCAATTTAGGGTATAATTGTAATAATAAAAATATATAATTTGGGGGGTATCCCGATACCACTTTAGTTTGCATTTAGAGACTCTTGCGAAATGCTTTTAATTTTAAGAGCAAATGACTAAAATGAACTCTAGCCACTTTTTCCAAATCTTAACGGGTAGAAGTTATGTCAAACATGCACAGTAAACCAAGTGATCATGATTAGAGTCATTAGACTTGGTTGTTTACAAAATTTGGAAATTAGGAATTAAATCGATAGTAACAATTCTACAGAATTAGTAACTAAAACTAAACCGTTAGAATGACGTTGTGGTTCTAACATGTTAAAACAAGATTTTAAGATCTAAAATATGAAAGCCAAACAGTAATTGCAACATTCATACGTCAAACCGTCCAAAAATTTTAAATTAAAAATCTAAATATTAAACCATCTATGAACGTATCATTTAAGTGAAAAAATAACATAATATCCAAGTTCTAGAGTTAGAAAGTGATCAAGTTATATGCATATATTTGGGGAAAAAATTGGTCTGACTTGTTTTGAACTGTGATTATAAAATAAAAATAAAACAGTATACGACGTGAACTGATTTTTATTTTTTTCAAATGTTTTGACTTCGTAAAAAGACAACCAAAACTATAAAAATTGATGAGTATAAATAAAAGACTAAAAGTTGCCGAGTTAATTAGGTTTTTGATGAATTAAATTTATTCATAAAATTATTTGGCATGAGGCTCAAATAAAATGTATCGAGTTTAGATTTTTATCAAATAAACACAGTACTGACTAGGGGTATCCAAAAAAATTTGAAAATCGGTGAACCGAACCGAACATATATATATATGTATATATATATATAATATATATATATATATATATATATATAACAGCGTACCCCTATTTATCTGGAACCTAACACCTAATATTTTGATGAGGATGATTGTGTTGCTGTGGCCACTACCCGATTCTGTGCTGAATTTTTTTTACTCTTTCTTCGTTTATTCCTTTTTGTTGTTATCCATGTGAAGCTAGATTTTTTTATGACTGGTAATTGCTATATTAGAGTTGATTGATATAATATTATTTAACGAGTCAATCTATGAACTATTTTGTACTAATTTTGGTTTAAGAATGAAATTATGAGTTATTTAAATGAACTTCTTTTTTTACAATTTTATATTTTACAAAAATATTTAAAATGTTAATTGGATTGAATCGAAACCAAATCGAAATTGAACCGATAAGATGAATTTATTTTGGTTTGGTTCTATCGTTATAATGATTAAGTTACGATTCTCAATTTTTTAAAATCGTTTAAAAGAATTTAAGTACTGAATTATTATAAAACCGTACCAATCCAAACTGAATACACTCTTGGCACTGACGTGAAGCACAATTAGAACGAAACTAAACGTAGAGCATCAGCATGGTTCCTTTGGACCTAGGGCTGCCAATGAACCGAGCTGTTCGTAAACGGCCGAACCTCGCTCGGTAAAAGGGCTCGTTTAAACTCGGTTATTAGTAAATAATATACCTTGTGTGGGAACTCGAGCTTAATATTTGGCTCGTTTGTAAACGAGCCGAGCCCGAGTTTGTCAATGGTCGGCTCGAATAGGCTCGCGAGCCAAGGGTTATAATGTACATTTTAGACTTTAGGGTTTCACCTAACTTTTCAATTATCTCTCACACCGACAATGACATAGCATGAGATTCGATTTTCAATTTTTGGTTATAGTTTAGTGCAAGTAACAGTTTATTAATATCTACCATACTCTTAAACAAAAGAAAGTTTGTTGTTTGGTTTTAAAATAAATAATGATTTTTTTAAAAAAAGTCTCAAAGCACTAGCTGAAATTGTTTAATAGAAATTTAGAGTTCGATCTCGAGCCGAGCTTGACTCGTTATTTTTAATCGAGCTTAATCGAGGTCGAGCTCGATGCTTCAAAGATTTAGAACGAGCCGAGCTCGAGCTTGTATTTTAAGCTCGATTCGAGCTCGAGCCGAGCCTTCGAGCGAACAAGTTTCTAACCGAGCCGAGCCTAAACATGCTAAAAACTCGACTCGACTCGGCTGTTGCAGCCCTACTGGACCCTCTAGTTTACCATTGATATACTATTGTCTTTTAGGTTAATTCACTTACCTCCCTTGAGGTTTCTGATAAATGCAGGAACTTTACGGTAAATTTAATATTGCACTGTTTTCCCTTTTTTTTCCTGACAATATACAATCACTTCCC
>CM018903.1:7573744-7578744 GCA_009663005.1 Actinidia chinensis
CGTTTGCCAGAGGGTCTGCAACTAACAGATGACATTGAATGAGAAGTCTTTGTAATATTATTTCCATCACAATAAAGTGGTCAAAAGCATTAAATTTGATCTCCATTTCACTCCTTTTGAAGTCATAATAGTCGGCTTTAACATATGAACACGAAACTAAATAAAAAACAACTTAGAAAGTTCGACATTGAAATAAGAAAATCAAAAAATATTATTTTTACAGTTGCTTTGACAATTTTAATTTACCATACAATATAGCATAATTCATAATAGTTGGGTATAAATGCGCAACATCAGATGATGTGACGAACTTGGTAGATTGATAATGGTTATTATGTTAATAAATAAAATTCAGTAAAGTGCTGATTTTATAAGTGGAAAATAAATTACAGATGGACAGAAACTGTAATAAAAAATAAACAAAAAAAATACCAAAGGCTGATCGAGGCCAGCGTTCAACACTGTCTCCTTAAGACGCATAGAATTCGCCCCGTCACTGGTGCTTACTGGCTGTTAGCATCTGTCTCCCAGGATGCAACGATCTAGCTCACAGATAACACAATTCTGTGGTGCTCGGGGACCCAGAAAGTAGTGTCACTATCTCACAAATGACTCTTATGCAGAATGAATAAAAATCTCTTTTACTTAATGATGAACTCTAGATTTTTGTTGTGTGTGTTTTGAACTTGTAAAGGATGTTGGTATTTATAGGAGTTTCAATGGTGATGCAAAAGCCCACGAATTTATTCCAACCATGAAGCCATTGTAACAAGCCCACTAACCAGCCAAATAACTCTCCTCTATTGGCTGATCATGGTGCTATTATCAAATATGAAAGGTTTGACCTTTCAGAAATAAAAATAAAATGGGAGGTTAATCGGTAATTAAAAATACATGGGAGGATTAAGTTGTAATTAGAAATTACAAGGAAGTTTATTCTGTAATTATAAAAAACTAACGGATTAAAAAGTAATTAATCAATACTCAGTACACCCCCATCGCACCCACGAGCCAAAGTGCCGCCATCGCCAACCGCGAACGCGCTGACGGAGCCAGACCGTGCTGGCAATGAAGCTAAGGTACCAATGTAACTCACTTTGTACATAACTCCCTATTGGTGCTCCAAGCTACTCATTTTGTAATGTTAGCCTTGGAGTATATTAACCCTTTAAAATAATTCCTATTTATCCGATGTGGGACTCCACATTTTTTCATATTAATGCGTACACTTTGTGAATATTTCTCAGTCACCTTTTATCTGTTTTGAGCAAAATAAATTAGACTACGGTTATCTACTCGCGAAGGAGAATCCATTCACACATCGGTTCAATAATTCGATAACCGGGACACACCCATAAAATGCGTCAAACTCACGCTCAACCTTTGAACTTTTCCAACATATTATTTTTCAATCTTCGTGATTCTTTAGATTATTTTTGTCTTTAGTTAATGTTTTTAAAAAAACTTAGGTCACTTTTTTTATTTTTCATTTCGTCATAATTGGAGGAGTTGGATTAATTTGGATTGTTAAAAAACTTTTTCAAAATCAATCCGGTTGGATTAATTGGATTTCAGTGGCCTTTTTTGAACAAATAAATATATTTTTCTTAAGTTTTTCGGTTTTTCTAATAAAAAAACTGAAAAAATAAACAATTTTGACTAAAAGATAAAAAGTTCAGCAAGGATAAAATTAATTTAAAAAACAAAAATTCTATCTGGTCCGAAATTAATGTGTATATAGATGCAACTTTCTAACAGGACTAGTTATTTTTGGGTTTATAGAGATACTTTGGTTTATGGTTTTCGAGTTTTTTCGTCTTAAGTTAACTTTTTTGACCTTTTGATCAATTTTTTATTTTACGCTTCAGATATTCTTGATGAGAGAAGTCTGAAAATGTAAAAAACTTGACCTAATTTCTGATCCAGATCCTCTTAATGGGAGGAGTTTGAAATTGTAAAAGTCTTGACCTAATTTTCAAAAAAATCACTAAACATAAAAAAAAATTATTTTATGTTTACTGAAGACGAAAAAGCTCGAAAACTAAAGTAGTTATATCTAGACTATTTTAAAAAAGAAACACATAATTTAGTGTAGATATATTCTTGAAGCCGACTCATATTTTTTCATGCCAAAACTACCATTCACAACTTTTGCTAACTGATTTATAATTTTAATAACTGCTTAGATAAATAAAACAAAAAACAAATGAATAAAATAAACTAATTCTGCTTTTTGTCTTGCACACACGTTCCATGGGCACCCACCCCTAGTAAACTCAAAACAAACTACTCCAAATTGGTTCCAAATCATTTTCTTGGTTATTGTTTTGGGTATATGGTATATTGTTTAAAAAATTAATTTTATCTCATACCTGAATACTATATCTTTGAGCATTCATACCCACTTGGGCCAAGTAATGATGAATTTGAGTTTCCATTACTCTATGTCGTTCGTACGGTACTTCCCTGAGCTAGCTGTATCATTCCATGTCTATTTCATTGCTAGCAACCCATATTAAGAAATGTTTGTGATTCTGATTCTATTACTTCGTCCACCACCAAGTAATTGGATGGGATCGTTTTGTACGTTTCATTTGAATTCGAAAATTCTGAATTGCACCTAAGTAGAGTGTTTTTAAAATATACAAAACGACGTAATTTTTGTAATTGTGATTTTGATTCTATTACTTCATCCACCACCAAGTAATTGGATGGGGATCGTTTTGTAGGTTTCATTTGGATTCGGAACCTCTGAATTGCACCTAGATAGAGTGTTTTTGAAGTGTACAAAATAACGTCGCTTTGTACATCATTTTGTATACTTCAAAAACACTTCACCCATGATGCACTTAAGAGAATCCGAACTCGTTTCACTTACTTCATTGTGAGAGAAATCATTTCATGGTGGGATGAACCACTTGAGAATGTTTGGG
Organism: Actinidia chinensis; assembly: GCA_009663005.1. NCBI lineage: Eukaryota > Viridiplantae > Streptophyta > Magnoliopsida > Ericales > Actinidiaceae > Actinidia > Actinidia chinensis. Next base: position 7,576,678 of record CM018903.1, read on the forward strand.
CCATCTAAGGAATAACAATGATGGTTGAAAAAAAGTTAAAGTTTGAGCTGATTTTAACCTAGTTTTTTGGATGGATCCTGTTTATCGAAAGTATTGAATCATGTATAAAATGAATTACCCATTGCGAGTAGATAATCATAGTGTATTCATTTGCTCAAAACGAATAAAAGTGAATAAAAAATTATTCACAAAAATGCTACTATTGTTATGAAAAAAATATAAAAGTACTACATTGCTTGGATATGAATATTTTAAATTATTAACATTATCAGAATGAGTACTTGGAGTACCAAGAGAGAGTTATGAATAAAGTAAACCACATTATATCTTAGCTGGGTGAGATGAGGTATACTGAGTAATTTGATAATTACTTTTTAACCCCTTTAATTTTTAATTACAAAATAAACTTTCAGTTTTATTCCTATTCACTAAAAGGTTAAGACATTTCAGTTCTGATAACAACAATCATAAGAAATGAGTAATTTGTCTGGTTAATGAAGCTGTTAAAATGGTTTCAATGGTAGAGTAAATTCGTAGCTTTTCATTTACAGTTTGAAAGTTTATAAATATCAACATCTCCTACAAGTTCATAACACACAGAAATTCGAGAGTTCATCATAGGAAAAACAGAGGGGTTCTGGTATTCTACATTAGAGTCGTTTGTGAGAGAGCAACATTGTCATCTTCTGTGCGCGCGATCGTTGCATCCTAGGATACAAACGCCAATTATCTGTAAGCACCAGTACAAGACGAATTCTATCTTATAGAGACAGTGTTGAACGCTGGCCTCAATCCACTTCTATTAATTTTTATATTTATCATATACTATTTATTATTTTCAATACACAATTTTTGTTTAATAATAATTAATCTGATAGTGTATTTATTTTGTAATTTACTTTTTATTTCTAAATTCAACAAATTCCTAAATTTTTATTAAAAATGATACGGGAATAAATGAAACAGTTTTGCTTGGCTTGATTTACCAAGACTGTTTTTGGAAAAGGTGAAGGGAAATTCTTATTTTTCCTTAATAAATTCTTTTATAAATTTATTCCTTCAAACTTTTTTTACTGACTATTTGAGAATGATTTTTATGAATTTAGTTTTTTTTATAACTCAGTATTTTTTCTCAATCTAATTAAATTCGACTAATTGTTCCCCATTGGGTCCCATACGAATTGTGTTCATATTTTTTTTTATGAATTTAGTTATCTATGGAGTTGGTTCATTCCGTTGGAAATTGGCTTTAACTTCATCAAAAGTTTACTCATCCATTTTCAAGAACAATCATTTCCAATGTAACTCTCTCTCTATGAAAATTTTGAGCTCCCAAGAAAGTCTTTATGATTCTCAGAATCTATGTATCACCGTATCACAGTCTATATATAAGTTATGTATGGACGGTAGAATAGTGTGAGAAGTAAAAGTAAATATTTCTCTATATATTGAAATTACTATCACTCGAAAACATAGACAAGTAGTCGACGTGTGTACAAATGTTTCTGTTAGATTCTGAACACAACATTGGATTGGTTTCCAAATTTAAACGCAACTGCGTTACCTAAGAAATTTCGCGTGACATTGATTGGCTCAATGAAAACAAAAAATAAAATAATAAAAAGAAAAGATTTGACTTGGGGCTTTCCATAGGAAGTTGGGGCACATGGTGGGTCCCTCACCCGTGGGGTACGGCATGAGAGAGGGAGAGAGGGGCAAAGGTTCTTTAACCTCAAAAACCACGTGGAGTACGATTCGTACCCTCGAACGACCCATTTTAAACTCATAATCACGGGTTTAGGTTCATGTAACGCCCAAAGTATTACAATCTGGTTTTGCTTTTAAGATAGGATATTTCATATTCGTAGGAATGATTTAAACCGTTTATTTTATAAGTTATTTTGAATAGATTAGTCATAAAAAAAAATTAAATTAATTAAAAATTAATAATTATATTAAAACACATTTATTTATAAAAGAATGAATAATAGCAAGTTTGGTTTTTTAAAGAAAATGTAAAACAAAGGTTATCGAAACATATTATATATTACTGGTTAGTCTGACCTC
>CM018903.1:7613744-7616244 GCA_009663005.1 Actinidia chinensis
TCTATTATATATTAAATATATTGATTAAATATATTTAATTTGATAATATTGGATCTGATTTTAATGTTTCTATTATATTAATTATATATTAATATATTGAATTTGTCAATATTGAATTCGACAATATTGGATTTGATAATGTTGGATTTCACTTTGATGTGGAAACGTACCGTACCCTTTTCCTTCTTCTTATCCTAATGTATACATATGGACGTATATATATGTAGAAGAAAAGAAAAGAAAAAAAAAGAAAGGAGAAGAGAAAAGAAAAATTGAGAGAGAAGAGGGAGAAAGTGAGAGGGAAAGGAAGGAGAAGGAAATTCTATTTGAGGTAATTTATGCCCTCTTTCTTTGAATTTATTCTTTGAATTTATTAATAAATTATTAGAAATTTGTTAGATATGAATTGAAATCTAGTGTTTATACATGTTTATGTATACATATACATAGTTGGTAGAATTGATTTATAAGATAGAGAAAGGAAGAAAAGATTAACGAAACAGAGAGCTGAATTCGCATGTTCTGTTTGTTTTAATGCTGCCCCAGGTCTGGAAATTATCCATTGTAGTGAACTATGGTATTACTGGCACGCCTATTGTGCCATATTGGTCAATCTGATGAGTTTTTGACCGTATGAATAGTTAATTTTTCTATGTTTTCAGTGTTCTAAATTCATTTTATGGGCCAGATTGGATTAATTCTAAAGTTAGAATACGTATTATATGAAGCGGTGATCGGGAGTGATAATAGCGCGTTTAGTGATGATCAACGGGTAAAAATGATCCTATCACTTTGAAAATTTACTAGGTTGTAATTGATAGTATTTAATGCGAATTCATTGGCTAATTAATACATTATAGGATTGACTTAATTAGGTAAATTTTTTGTTATCAGTGATAACTTTTTCTTTCGTTAGGTATGAAATACAGTCAATTTTTTTGTAAAGTGCTAATCCTCGAAGAGCTAAGGGAGGAAAGAGCCTGTGAGACAACATAAAGAGTGATCTTATCGAGGTGTAAGTGCGGTAACAAGTGGGATTAAATACAGATAGTCTTATTCATATTGAAATGAATTCCTTTGATGAAATGTGGATGTGATATAAGAGGTGAAATGATATATTGTGATAATGATTTATAAATGATGTGGCCATTGCATGTTTTATGCTTTTGCATTGGGCACTGAAGGACAGGTAGGTTTTCATATGATGAATGATGAGAATTATATACATGAAATGATTATATGATTTTGAATAGGTGATGTGTCAATGCATATCATTTATCTTGTGTGTTTGCATTGTCACTGGAGGAAAGCTTGTCAATGAGGGACTTTGCCTAGGGATGTTGACCGGTCGGGGATTCCCTGAGGGATTGTCAGTAGGGGCGTTCCCGTTGATAACGAGCCCAACAAATATTAGGCCAATGTTATCTAAATTTCGCGCCACAAAGGTGGTGATATATTATGCATTGACATTATTTATTTCTTGGATATCTAATGATGTAATGGCGTTATATGAAATTTGATTATCTTATTGTGAGCATGTTGATTTTTAACATAATTTGATCTCTATATTTCTAGATTTTTCTGGTGGATTTTCTCTAATCATTCTTTTGAGTTGATTATTATTGTGAGCACGTGACATTTAGCTCATACTCACACAAACCTTTTGTCAGTAGGAGATATGATAATTGTCTGGTTCACTGTGGTCATAGTACTCGCTGTGGGTTGACTTTCCTGATTAAGTTTGGAGGACGTTGGCAGATCTTGGTATAGTTCTCGGCTTTATACAATGTCATTTAGTGTCGTATTCCTATTTTAAGAGAGTTTTTATATTTTCAGTTAGGAATATATATAATATATATATGTTCTTCTTATGGCAACCAAAACAAAATTTGCCGTTTTCCACTTAACGTGCCCTGCCTCGTTCATGTAATCTTTTATATTTATGTAATGTTGGTGAATATCAAGAGTTCGTATCGCAGGTAATGTGTGACCTTTGCGCTCACCTCTCCTCTAATTAGTCATTAATTATGTTTAATTAGGTTGGGGTGTGATACCCGAGCAGTCCCCAAAATATTGAGATTTTCCATGAGTCAAGGAGACAGACTGATGTGGGCTCCTCCCCTGGAGAACGAACCAGATCATCCGCAAACGTAAGGTGAGTGATTTTCCAATCCCCACATTTTGGGTGAAAGTTAAAATTTTGGGGTTTGTCTCTTAGGCGCCCTTCTCATAGCTCTGGAGAGTATTCTGGTACATATACAAAAAGGTATGGAAGAGTGGGTCGCCTTGTCATAAGCCTCTTTTGCCCTTGAAGAACTCCGGCAACACCCTTTGTAGAACATAATAGGTTGGGAAGATATGCATTCTAGGATCCAAGCTTACAATTTGGAGGAAATTGCAATGCAGAAAGGCATGTCTTTTGCAAGATTAGGATAATAATCCAAAAAGATATTTAAACTTCCCAAAATCTTTGTAGTTGGTTTTATCCCGACTTTCATTT
>CM018903.1:7618744-7621244 GCA_009663005.1 Actinidia chinensis
CGCTTCTGCCCATTACTGTAGCTAAGAAGACATCCTTATATCACCTAAAATGTGCTAAAGAAATACACTTTAGATTTTGTAACAAATATCTTTGGCTTTCAGCATTGCTGCTAACCGTGCCTATAAAATGATAGACAATTATTTGAATCAAGGTATAAAGAATATCAGGTTTTTGAATTCTACCCCTTCTTCATTGACTTCTATTTTGACAAAAATTAAGATTTCATTTCTTTGAATTGGAGTGAGAAAATTTTTCTACCATCCTTTTAAGGATCCCATAAAACCACATATGATCATTAAGGCAATATCCTTTTCAGTGTTATGGTTAGTTTGACATACAGTAGTGTACATCAACATTTGATGCATAATACTTTCAATTTGATACTCATTAAGACCATCAATATTTCAACCATAAATCTGACTTCCTGAGAAGCTAGGTTGATATTGGTCATGGTGTTCCTCAAATAATAAATTTAAAAGAGTTGGTCGAGGATAATAATGTCTTCTAGATCCTGAGAAACCATCAAAATATTGCTGCTTATAAGCTATTTTATTTAAATCATTAGATGAATGTTTTGAAATATTTTTTCAAGATTTTTTCCATCCAATTCTTCTTGAATATCAGATGATTTGTATTTAATTATATTTATACTTAAACCATATAATTTGGTTTGTAATTCTTTTACAAATTCATTGTATTTAATATTATCTCAGAAGTTAAAATTTGAAATGGGCATTGGAGGTTTAATTTTAACTTCTTCAATTTTAAAAGGTTTAGAATCAACATTTTGCTTCTTTTCCTCTTTATCTGTAATTTTAACTAGATGTTGAAGTTGATTTTCAACTCTAGTTAACTGATTACCAATTATTTGTAAATATAAATTGATAAAATTTTTTTTTTTAATTAATTTACTACTTTTCTTATCTCCAACTGGAAGAAGAAAAGCAGTAGCCTCAAAATTATGAGATTCACCCTTACTATCACTATGACCTTCAACTACAAGAGATGTGGTAGGAGGATGGATAACCTGAATAACTTTATTTTCAAGGATTTTTTAATTAATATTGAAATTTTCTAAAACTAAAATTCTATGGTTTAGACAACTTTCTTTTCTAAGAAAAGAAAAGTTTTTATTGTTATAAGTAGTTATAAACCACTCAGAAAAAGGTATTATTTCCTTAACTTCTTGTAAATGAAGATAATAATTTTCTTTAAATTTATTGATCAAATCTTGTTCATAAGTATTTCTATACCATCTTACAAAACCTGAATATTGAGGTTCTATAAGATGTTCTCTCATATATTCTCTCAATATATGATGGTATTTACTATTAATGTGAAATAATTATTCTGTCATGATAAACTGAAATTTATTTCACTAGTAGAAGGAAAAGTAGTCCTCTTATTCATATTATGCTCTTGTTGATAAACTCCATGAGGGATTTGGTTAGGAGATATTCTAATTCTTTCATCAGATATGTTTTTAGGTATATTAACCTCAATATCTTCTTATCTAGGTTCGCTAGAGGCAACAGTTACATTAGAAGATCTAGCCATTGATGGCCTAACACTGTTTGATGGTAAAGATACCTGATAAGGTAAAGGTCTATTTCTCCTAAAATTAAAATAGATATCACCATCAATAGTTTTTGTTATATTTTTAATGGTCTTATTAATCATAGGAGTGGGTGGAATTACCTTAGATGCTTTACATCTTTTAGAAAAATCTATTTCTTCCTTATTTGATTAATTTTTGTCCTGCAACACCTTCTTTATCAAACATATTTGACTCTATTAAGATGGTAAACCCTGTAGGATTACTAATATTTTTAAACATAGACTAAGGTTTCATTACCTGTATAATAAGCATAAAATAAACCGCTACTGTCTCTGCACCGGGGAGGAAATTATATCATTGTTAATATTCAAAAATTGCGTGCCATCCTATAGTTCTATCAGAGATAAGGACAAAGTTAAAATTTGGGTAAACATTGAAGTAAACTGGGTCATAACATAAACTAGTATCAACAGCTCGAGCCTAATGGCTTGTCTCCAGAGTTAAGGCACCTAAAAAATCATTTAAAGTTGCTTTTGATGGAAAAAACATTAGTACCTAATAAGGTAAGAGGTTTTAAATGCTATTTGCACTAAACCAAGATGCATATATTTATTTTTATCTCTGTATCTACTTAGATCCCGAGAATTTAATAAATGCAAAACTTCATTGTTTTGACTTACATTTAAAGTTTGTTCTGTAGTTTTAACAGTCATACTGCTAATAAAATTAAAATGACCCTTCTTATAAATTGTAGAAGGTGAGGCTGTAGGAATTGTCCACTTGTTTAATTGATTTTGAATATTTTCTTATTCAATTAAATTATTTTTTTTGACATTTCATTAATGTCATCATTAGATACAGAAAATATTTCTAGTTGTGCATTAGGAGCATTAGATGAATAGCCATAAGTTAAAAGATCTGTTAGTATATCATGTATTCTG
>CM018903.1:7646244-7648744 GCA_009663005.1 Actinidia chinensis
TCGATTTCACTTAACGAGAGAAGTAAGAAAATGATGTAAAAAATAATAATCTAATTTAAAAAAATACTAAAGACAAGATAAACTATTTTTATTTTTTTTGAATAAAATATTTTTTGTCTTTCGTAATTTTTTTTCAAATTAGATAAAACAAGTGATTTTAAAACTCTTCTCATAAAAAAATATAAATATTTTTTCATATGATAAAAAAAAATCGCTAAAACTGAAAAAAACTTGCCCCAAAGTCGTATACTTGTCCACATTTTTATCGTTTACTGTCACTATTTCAGATAAAAAGTGATCCCAACAGCATATTCTTTTTTCTCTCTTTCGGTGTAAAAGTCGTGCTTGCTCATTTTGTACGATGTAGATATTTAATTAATTTAAAATTCTAAAGTTGTTTTTTTAATAATAAAAGTTTGAAATTTTAAAATAGTTAAGTCACAAAGTCTCCTCCACAAGGGAAATTTTATATAGTCAAATGTCTTTTAGAACAAGAAACGATCATGTGGGCGGTTGTCTTGAATGTCAATTTGGATTAAAATTTGGTAATAATGAGTGATGAATATAAACGCAAACAAAGTCTTTGATATGACAAATCATTACATATGTGAAGACAAACATACATACATATATATATATATATATATGAGTGGAAAAAAATCGAATACATGTAAAGCGGTGGTGCTAGGAGGTTCCCGGTAACTCTAACTTTGCTCGACCGAGCCTGCAAGACTACAACCAAGAGAAAGACTGTCCGGAGCTGTTTCAAAGACATCTCTCCGATAGTCGAATTAGTGATCAGAGAAAAAGAGAGAGTAAGAGAGTTCTTAATTTTTGGTTCTAGAGAGAAAGAGTTTATTATCTTTGAATGAGAATGTCTACCTCCTTTTATAATAAAATACGACGAGCTACGAGCAACACATGGCAAAGTGCACCAACTTACTTTCGACCGAGGTTAGAACAGGGCTGGCGACTTCTACATCCGAACTGTGGCAGAGAAGAATGCTAACTCGTTTGCGCAAGGTCAACTATTAAAGAAAACCATATATTTTTAATCAACTTGTATTTTTTGCTAAAATTCCACATGCACCTCTTACCTCTAGAAATGAAAAATGGGGCAGCCAAATCGACCCCTTGAGAGGCAGATATGGACAACATGAGGTATGGATCAGCGCACGGTGTGGTTGGCGCATCTGTAGGTCATGTGCTTGGCTCAGATGGAAGCACATGCTCATACATTATTATCAACTTTCGCCTCCAAATCAATATTTGAACACTTGTTTTTATGAGCTTGTTTGTCGACGCTGCTTATTAGTAGTATTTTTCCCAATAAAATTTGTTTAAAAATGTTTGACATGTCTTCTGATTTTATTTGAAGGTCAAAAATAACTTTAAAAAGTTAAAAAAATATAATTTTTTGAAACTCCATTTTGATATTTTTCAAATTTTACTTTTGAATAATTGCTTTTAACATTGATGAGGGGTAAAATTCTCATCTACAGAAGATTCGAGGTAAACACATCGCCGAGATGTCTGCAAAAGATCATATCGCCCATGTCTAGCTTGATCGCCACTAAGTTTGTTTGGACTCCCTAAAACACCAACCATGTCCTCCTACACTAAGTCTCCTATAGTTGTGGTACCATCTCTATTTGGCATTCATCACCTGTTACGCCGCGATTCTTGGTCATGTTTTTCGTATTTGGTCATCCGATGATTATGCCGTGATTTTCTCTCATGGCTGTAAATTTTTCATCTATAAAAGGTCGTTCACCATCTACTAAAAAGGGTAACCACATTCTCACTCTATGAGTCTCAATTATACTGTGTCTCTACTGAGCTTTGTTTAGCGAATTCATCTCGGTCTCATCTCCACACTAAAAGGGTTTTGAGCAGTCTCACCCTGGCCGATGACGTTTGCTTCCTTGTGCAGGTAGCCGAAGTCAACACCGAGTTTCTCAAGCAATTCTGACTATTAGTTGCTCATCCCAAATTTCTACCACAATTATAGGAAGTGGAGTAATCTTGTGATCGCCATGTCAAGGTCCAGCTTGTTCACCGCCTCCTTGTCGGTGGCCAGTATGAACCCCTGTAAAAGCTTTTCTACCACGGCTGGATTCTCCATGTTGGAGGCTTCAAGCCCCAGGACAACGCTTGGGTTGGTTGAGGTCCCCTTCCCAAGAGTCGCAGAAGCTAGCACATTTTGGGTTGCCGCACGACCCGACGTTGCCTTGAACTTAGTAGGGGCATTTGCATTTGGCCCCTTCTTCTTATCATTGGGCAGCTACATGGACCTTTCTTTTTTGGCGTCCGCTGCCTGTTTGCCCTTCTTCGAAGGCAAGATGTTTGACGTTTCATCTCGGGCATGTTTCTCGCCAATGTGGATGCCCTTCGCCACCGTTGAGGTCGCACCCTTAGGCTCGCCCTTCCCGAGCCCTTCCCCTTGTCCAATTGAGCGAGCTTCTTCAAGTCTATCTTCTTTGACATTGCTGCATAAGGA
>CM018903.1:7726244-7728744 GCA_009663005.1 Actinidia chinensis
TTGTGGTTTTCCTTCACGATACCTTTCTCTTCTAGGCCTTTAAACCCATTCCTTTCGATACGAGATCAACTAACTCTCTCTCTGGGTAACCTTTTGGTAAGCGGATACCGCAATATTGTCCCTTTGACCTCACATAATCAATAGCGACAAGCCCCACTTGAGTAGTAGCTGTCCTGATGTATTATGTCTACGAGAATATTGTCTAGACTTACCATTATACATATTCCTTTGTGCCCTACCATTGCAGATTGACATCACAATGATGGTATCGCACACAGTTCGACCATCTTAGAATATCCTCTAAAAATGGCGTAGCCACTCGGCCTCTTTCAATTGCCTTATCTAGAGCAATAAACTCTGATTCCATTCCCATCGTAGATCGTGCCATGGCACGTCTGTTTTGAAGATTTCCAAGACACTTCTGCACCACCAAGCAAGAAGACATACCCTCGTGGATTCGAGTCTTTTCATGTTTGTATCCAATTGCATTGCAATACCCTTCCAGTGGCGCTGGATATCTGGTGTAATCAATCCAAGATCACGAGTATATCTTAATAGCGTAGCAACTTACTATCGCCTTCACGATCAGCTTCCTAGATTACTCGTGTATCTGCTCAACTACTACTCACTAAGTAGGCTATACCGGGCTTGTACAACTCATTAAGTACCTTACTCCCTATTATACAGAATACCTCCAACTGGGATACGGCCCTTCCCCCCATTCTTGGATAAGTGGAGATTTAACTTCTACATGAATCCTTGCGCACATTCGTCATCAGACTTAATTAAATTGATAAGTTTAATCATACAGTGCGTTTGAGAAAGTGCAAGTCCGTCAGAAGTTCTTGTGATCTTCACACCAGAATTACTCTTGCTAGGCCCATATCCTTTCATGTCAAATTTTAAATTTTACAAGTTTTTAGTAGATTGATAACTTAATCGTTACTACCAACAATGATCATGTCATCACGTAAAGACCAAATACGTACCCGTCCGTCTGTGTCCTTGACATAAACGCAGCATTTGTCACATTCTTTGATTTTGAGCTACTAACAATTTAATATTGTCAAACTTCTCATGTGCCATTATTTCGGTGCTTGGTTTGAGACCATATATGATCTTACATGTCTACAGACTTTTCCTTCATTTCCAGGTGCGGAAAAACTTCAGTTATTCCATGTAGATTTCTTCATCTAATCTCATTTAGAAAGCTATTTTACATCCATCTGATGTTATCTCTAGATTTCGCAAAACTGCGATCGCAATTATCATCCGAATTGATTAATGTTTCGAGACTTTGTTGATTAAGTCTCAAGTAATTAGGCCTTCCTTTTGTCTATATCCTTTGATAACAAGCCTAATTTGTACTTATCAATTGACCCCATCTATCTGCCTTCATCTTCCTCTTGAAGATCCATTTAATAGCCCAAGCTTACTTCCGGTGGCAACTCTAACCTTCCCCTGTATGGTTTTTGCAAAATGGAGTCAACCTCACACCTTAATGCCTCTTTCCACAAAGGACCTAGGACAGCTACAGCTTTCTTGTATGTCCGATGCCTACTTTTTCTCAACAATATTTAGAAGTCTGGACTAAAAGATGTGGACGTTCTAAGCCTCTTGCTACGTCGAATTCCATTGTAAATTCATCTTCTTGATCTCGACTGCTATTATTAGCAGGATTTCAAGAGTCCCTTTTACTTTACTTTTACGGAACTAGACTCACCAATAGCATTATATGGAAATATGTTTTCAAAACGACCGTTCCTAGACTCCATATTGTATTCTTTGTGAATATCTGGTATTGCAGACTCATCATACCACGAAATCGTATCACTAATTATTTTGTGCATAACCGGAAAACACAATCACGGTTTTTGGACTATCTTTTTCCTTCTTAGGAGAGTACGACCACCTTCGCAGACTCCTCCAACTTGCGTAAGAAGTTATAGGTAGGACTCCTACCTTAAACAACTCATACGGAGTTTTTCTAAATTTTTAGAGGCAACTATATTCAGAATAGTTGGCAGTGAGAATAGCGTCACCCAATGTTTTGAGGCAATCCAGAACTTTTACCAAAACATAGCATTCATCAATCCTTTAGGTACGATTCTTTCGTTCAGCAGTCCGTTTTCTGAGAGATAGGTGTAGTGGTTTGATAGATATTCCATGCTCTCATAGTATCTACCAAATGGTGATTCAGATTCACCACTCGATCACTTCTAAATAACCTTATCTTCTTGCTAAGTTGATTTTCAACTTCATTCTTATAGAGAATGATTTGTCCAAAGTTTAATCCTTGCTTTTTAGCAAATTACACATAACAGTATTGTACAATCATCATGAATGTAATAAAATACTTGTTTGTGTTGTTTTTGCCCTACCACATTGGGTGTTTGGACATACTTCAAATCACACAATCGGTGTGGATTAACCTAAAGGTTCGGCCTTTTTTCAACTGAGGAAACGAAGACCTTTTTAATTTTGCTTCAACAAAAGTCTC
>CM018903.1:7736244-7758744 GCA_009663005.1 Actinidia chinensis
GATATCTTTTTAACTTCAAAATCACTTCAGCAAACACGTACTTCAGAGGATCTGAACTCAAATTTTAGAATACTTAAAAAGTAAAAATATAATAATTTAATATGTGACGGACAAAGTATTTCTATTCCTATCGAGATTCCGCAATTCAAACTGAGCCTTAGGAAAATAATTCTCTGCGGAACATCCTAGCTCAGTACCAATCATAGCATACCACGTAACAGTGGAAGGAGATAGCAAATCCCTCAAATTGCGGGATTCATAATATCACGGGTGAGGTGGCATTTAGGATTGGACAAAAATTATGGGATCTGGCTTACCAAGTATTTTTGATTTCATTTTGGTTCTATTTTGTATTTTAAAAGTATTATCAAGAACTTTAATACAGCAAAAAATTATATTGATTAAATGCAGATCAATAGTTAATTAATATCAATTTATATAAAAATACATGGGTATAATCATGTGGGCATACTCACTTATTACATAATGAAATAGTAATGAACGGATAATAAATATGTTCGATCAACGTGATTTTTTATGATACTAAATTTTACGACGAAGTCTACAATATTAATGATTTAGATCATCAAAAAGAGCTCAAAATATGATTCTGAAAGCTTTAACTACACAATTGCAGTGCAAACCCCGACTTCAGAAAAGCTAAGACTCCATTTGGTATCAGCTTTTCAATTGTTTTTTTTAAATTTATAAGCAAAAAAATTAATTAAAGTTGAATTTTTTACTTTTTTGTTTTTATTTATTTATTTATTTATAACTAAAGTAAAACCAAAAAAGTAATAAAGTCAAAAAATCTTAACTATTTTAATAATAAACTTAAAAACTCCTTAATTTTTAAGCATTATCAAGCGGAGCCTAAGTCCTAAATTAAGCAAACCTGAAGATATGGCATTGGACGTATTCTTGTAGACAGAAATCCAATATGATAAGACCAACTTTAAAAAATATATATAAAAAAATATAAAACTACTCGAATTTAAGAAGATTATTGCTATCAGAATTTAGAAAGTATCTGAATTGGAAAATTTGGTGCTTGAAAAAAAATTTGCCCTAATTTCGAGTATTCATATTGTATACTATTCTAAACAAACATTGTTATAGAAAGTTTTGGAGCAATGGAACGTGATGTGGGATAAACTTCTCCACCGACCAGGCGGTACGTCACCCTAAGCACCATCACAAAATGGTCACCCATGATCTCTCCGAAGGTTGCTTATCTCCGAACGCCTCTTCTTGACCGCGGTAAAACGAGTCCAACGTTCACATGGAAGCTCGCCAGCTAGCTCCACTGAGCTCACGCCAGAGCCAAAGTGCTGTCTCGCCCTCCTCCTCGCCTTGGCGAGGTATAATACTTGGCTTGATCAATCTCCACCAGATCCTATTTATTTAACGGCCCATCACGATTTCTTCTCGCCACGACACCAACATTAAGGGATTACCTCTAGATGGCAATCCTTCCCAATTATGTCTCCCTCCATCCCGAGATCTCTTTCCATACTTTCCTTCTGAGGACCTCGCCGTGATCCCTGTATACGCCCATTCTCTTCTATAAAAAGCCGCTCCCCATCGTTCAATAGGTACGCTGAACATACTCCACAACTCTCCCCTGAGCTCTTTTAACCTGCTGTCCATCGCTTGGTCTGATCTCCACACTGGAGGGGTTTTGAGCGGCTTGCCCCGGCTGTTTTACTTTTGTTCGTCTGTGCGTTCCTTTCAAGTATCCGAGGCCAATACTGAAGAGCCGAGCATATTGACTGTTGGTTGCTCGCCCCAGTTTTTTTATCCACAACAACAGTTATGGCGCCGTATGTGGGAACGCCAGTCTCGATCTTCTAGGCACCTACGCAGCCGCTACCCTACCCAGACCAAGTGCCGTTAGTCCCCCATAAAACAGAGCCATCCTATGGCCAACCCTGCTAGGTTCCAGATCTATGAAGGCCTCCACCGTGAGATTACATGACATGCCTAACAATGAGGCTAATGACGAGAATATGGCCGCCTAATGCACTCTTCATTGCTGCCACCCCAATATCCGACAGCACCACCCTCCCTGAGATAGAGCGATATCAGACCTCATCGTTTCGGGAGATCGTTCTCAGAATAAATCAGTACCGAAACGAGTAAGAATGGGAGGCGCCAAGCACCGAGTTCCCTGTCCTTACTTGAAAGGAGTTTCCTCTTCAAGAATCTAGTAAAACTCTATCTAGGCGAGAAGGGGGAGGAGTCCCTCAATAGACTATCAGATCGAGGCCTGAAACAAATCCACCTCACAAAAGATTCGAGATTTGGACGCCCGGCCGACCCAATCAATACTGAACAAATGCTCCACGTAACTGTGGAGACCTTTGGATAGACAAGACAGAACCACCGTTTTCACATAGTGAGTATTCGGGGCTCGGATCTCTTCGAAGTTTTCAAGCTCCCTACCAGCTCGACATTTTATGAAGAAAGACAATGCGATGGACCACCCTGAACTCGTACAAAAGCCTGATGTCGCTTCAAGGGTTTGCTCGGATGAGGTTATGTGTAACGCGGTCTCCCGCCACTCTGAAAGGACCTGCCAGATTCGTGGTTTTCAAAAAACTGTCACCAGGAACCATAGACTCTTTTGGCGATCTTCGTTGACCTTCCGTCGCCATTTCATGAGCTATAGGATCGACATAAAAATGCTTTTCCCACCCTATTCACCGTTCATCAACCAAAAGAAATTGAGAGCTGAAAGATTTCCGTGAAACGATTCAACCAGCTTTATTAGAAGTTGAGGATCCCAGGGCGACAAATAATAATCATGGCAAATGATGGACGGACTCCTACCCTGGTCCCGTTGTTCGACTACTCCTCTCCAAAAATGTTCCTGAAACTTTATCCTAATATCCGCCTCTAGAGCAAAGCCACAGTATATCGCCGCAGAGGGAGGTATCCGAGGTCAAAAACGAAGGGACGAGGAAAGACGATCATAAAAGAAAGGAGCCTGATACTAGGCGGATTTAATTCATAGAGAAGGAAACAAGGAACAACAAGGCTTGATTGAGATTCAAAAACGCTTCGAACGTAGGCGTCCTCGGCACTCTCCACCTCGCCGCCCCGAGTTTATCCCTGACCATCCACTGAAATGCCCCTCCTTTTGCCCCAGTACTCTCGGAAATATAAGCACGAGAGCGTCAATGGCCCGGAGATCAGATTGACCCCCATAAGAGAAACCAGGACTGAAAAATATTGTGAATTCCTCGGGACCACGGACACAACACTGAGAACTGTTTTCAACTGAAAGAACAAAATTGCTGATCTCATTAAAAGGGGTTATCTAAGGAAATTTCGTTTACTCGCCCCACCGCCTAACTCCCAGGACGAAGATACCGGCGACAACAGGACCGACTTGCGGGCTATAAGACAACGATCCACAAGGTTTCGATCGGGTGGCTGTTTGACAACTGCCCAAGAAAAACATGCCAAGTCCCTTAGACAGCCGAAGAAGAGATCTACATCCTCTCCCTCGTCATATGTTGCGACCAAACACCCATCAACCTTAAGCAATGACGATTTGAAGAGGCTTACCAACACTACCCCCCACGACGATGCCCTATTTGTCTCCGCCCGCCGTCAATCGCCAATTTCATGCCAAAGGAGTTAATTTGGACAACGAGCTCAGCGGATATCTTATTCATCTCGGGCATTCGAAAAGAATTAAAATTGGACTAGACAAGTTGCACCCTTTCCATACCCCCTGATCGGATTTGGGAAATACGACGCACCCCTTGGGATGGATCAACTACCACTAACTTCTGGGGACTGAATCCCACCAGACCACCGGTATGCAAAGATTTTTATTGTAGTGGATTGCCCCTCGCCTTATATGCCATCTTTTTTAGGACGACCACTTTGGGCAATCAGGCGATCACCTCAACCTATCCACCTGAAGCTAAAATTCCCTTCCCCACCCCAACAGGGAATAGGCGAAATTAAGAGGGCAATCACAAAGGGGGCAGGCAATGCTTCATTTCAGCCATGAAAGGTCGAGACCTCTTCAATTTTGACCTCCCAATAGAAATCCCCGAACATGGGCGACGACATAGAGTACTGAGAGATGAGTGGGAACCACCTTCCCCTTGGCAGATCCCCAGAGAACCAGATAACCAAACCTCTTAAGAAGTCGTTCCTATCTCCATACATCCATAATACCTGATCGACATATCCATATCCGGCACAAGAACTTACCGATGAGCTCGTTTCGCCTTAATAAACTTCTTGACAAAGAATTCTGAATATTCGCATGGCACAGGGAGACGTTCCTTCTGGCATTAATCCTGAAATCGGCCATGCATACTGTTCACGCATCCAAAACATTCCCATTCGCCAAAAGCGAAGAAGTTCGCCCCTGAACGCCTGAAAGTCTTGAAGACGAAGTTAATAAGCTCATCAGAGCCAATGTCGTCCGAGAAGTTCGCACTATCCGATTGGCTTGCCAATGTCCCGTATTCCGCCCCCTCAAAAAGGGAAAGTGAAGGGTATGCGTCGATTTCACATACTCAATAAGGCTTGCCTAAAAGACAGTTTTCCTTGCCCAAAATCGACTTAATAGTCCGCACCACCTCCAAACACCGAGCTCTTGAGTTTATGGACGCCTTCCCTCTGGATATCACCATATCCAAATGTAACCCCTCCCGACATTGATAAAACTTCTGTTATCACAAGCGAGGGGTATATGTTCAAGGTCCCTGCCATTCGGGTTGAAAAACGCTGGGGCCGACGTATCAAAGATAGTCATAAGAAATGTTCAAGGAACAAATTGGAAAGACCATGGAAGTTACATAGATGATAGCTAGTTAAAAGTCTCCGATCATCCACCACATCGCCCACCTTAAAGAGCATTTAGCATCCTTCGTCGCCATCGGATGAGTTGAATCCCTCAAAATGCATCTTTGAAGTGTCGTCCCCCCCCCGGGAAATTTTTAGGATTTATGGTCACCAAGCGTGGAATTGAGTAAACCGGACTCAGATCCAGCCCTAATTGAATGAGCTCGCCCAGAAATGTCCAGAAGTACAGCAAGCTTACTGGGCGATGGCCGCTCTCAACAGATTTGTCTCCAAATCTGCGGACAAGTGCCTCACATTCTTTAAATCCTGAGAAAAAGCTAATCTTTCAATGGAATGAGGATCTGAACCTGCATTCCAACAGCTGAAGGAGTAATCTCGGTCTCCGCCTTAAACTCACAGTCCCTACACCGGCGAAACTCTTTACGTATATTTATCTATATCTCGCCACCGTCAGTAAGGTGTTTTGTGCTCATCTGAAAGAAGATCAATCCAAAAACTAATATATTACGTTAGTAAAGTCTTAATGGTGCAGAGCCCCAGAAATCCGACGGATCGAAAAGCTCGCCTACGCCTATGATCGCCGCCAGAACATTTTCCGTCATTACTTTCAAGCCATCCCATCCTAGTATTGACTGATCCCATCCAGCTAAAGCAAATTGGTTCAATGACCAACACATCAGGTCGCTCCTTAAATGGTCCAGTGAGCTAAGTGAGTCCCACATTGAATACAGGCCGCGGATGGCAATAAAAGCCCAGGCCCTAGCTAATTTTAATTTCGATCCACCCATGAAGGCACTCCACAACCAGAAACATTTCCTTCCTCCTAAAACAGAAATGTCTAAAGAACCAACCCTATCAAAGGACCTGCCATTGATATTATTCGTGGATGGCTCTTCTCTAACCAGCACGGGTGGTGTAGGACTCGTCATACAGACTCCATCAGGCTAGCCAGATGAATAACGCATAAGAATGGATTTAATCCACTCATAATGACGCCGAGTAACTGAGCCCTTCTCGCCGGTCTAAGAGTAGCATGAGTTAGGGGCAACAATTTTTGAAATCCTTCAGTGACTCACAACTGGTGGTAAACCAAGTTCAAGGGGACTACCCTCGCCAAGATGCAAGAATGATGGCTTATTTGGCGAAGTAAAGGCCGCATTCCATCCTAAAACCGAAACCTCAAGGAGTTCAAAATCCCCACATCCCCCGAGAAGTAATAAAAGGCAGATGCGTTAGCTAATCTGGCATCACTTTTGATTTCATTTCAGACAGATGCATACCTCTGGATTTCTTTCTGCGGCCCAGCATGGGTCCGCCAATCAAATCCTCCCAATGAAGAAAGTCGGCACGTGGATGGACAAAATTATTGCCTATCTCTTAGTTAGGACCCTGCCAAAATATAAATCTCCAAACTCGCCTTCTCCAGTATAAGATCTGCAATATTTTGCATATTCAAAGGAAGACGATACAAGAGGTCCTTTTTCAGGACCACTTTTTGAAGGTCCCTCCGACCAGAAGAGCAGACTACTTTCTAAAAGAAATACATGAAGGCCTCTCGGGAATCACTCCGAGTAAGGTCATTGGCGAGGAAAACCATTCGCCAAAGATATTTTTGGCCGACCATAAAACGAATGCGGCTACGTATGTAAGGAGATGCAACAAGTGTCAGAGTTGCCCCCGTCACCGTCTCCCACACTGAGTGGTAAAACCAAGGTTCAAGGCCCTGGCCATTCGCCAGTGGGAATAGACATACTGGGTCTTCTACCCCGACTCCCTTGCAAAGGAAATTTTTGATCCTCGCCCATTGACTATTTTATTAAATGGATAGAAACTCCAGCCTCTCGCCAAGATTACTACTGAGAAAAATACCCGGGATTTCGTATGGAAAGCACTTATTTTGGGCATATCAAATCGCAAAGGTTATCATCTCGACTAAACGCAAGGAAGTTCCGATCAATGACAAGTTTAGGTTATTCTGGCTCGGATCTCGCCATCTCCCCATCATTTCTTCTCCTCGCCTGGGTCATCCTCAGGCTAATGGGCAAGTTAAAGTAATCAATCGTCACCATCCTTAGGAATTTTTTGAAGGCGAGATTTAGAACGGTCAAAAGCGAATGGGCGAAGACCATTTGGCCAAGTATACTAACTGTGGGCTTATCATACCTACTAGTCGGATTCCTACGGGCGAAACTCCTACTTACTCCATGGTCTTTAGTACCGAATCGGTCATACCAGTATAAATAGGTATGCCGAGCTTCAGGACTTAAATTTCGTAAGAAGCACTGAGCCGAGCTCAGACTCAACCAACCTGATCTCCTCGAGGAGAGAAGAGAAAGGTGAACTACGCCAAGCGCTTACATAATGTCAATTCGTCCAAATACTTAATCAAAGGGTCAAAACACTGATCATTCCATCCTGGCGACCTGTCTTTTGCGGAGGGTAACCCTGTCAATAAAGAACCAAATGCCAGGGAAGCTCGGCCCACCGTGGGAAGGTCCTTACAAATAGTCATCAAGATCTCCAGACCGGGGACTTACTTACTGTTAGAAGACCCAAACGGAAACGCACTTTTGCAATCCCTGAAACGCCTAGCATTTGGAAGAAATATTATCATAAAATGACTGAGCATAGACACTCCACCTTACTTACGCCCCAATAATTTTATATTTATGATTTTTTAATTATTATTGAAAAATTGTTACGATTCGCCTATGATTTCTCTCAATCAGTTGTGCAAAAGATTGATGTTGCCATATCAACAGATCGCTAGTCAATGACAAAATGAATAAAGGCATCTTGATCGCCGTTGTCGATGTCGCCATATCGAGAATCGCCAAGTCCATATACAAAATGACAGCATCTTGATCGCCATTATTGATGTCACCAATATCGAGGTCGCCGATTTATTACAATGACAGTAGGCATCTTGAACAGCGCCGGTATCAATGTCCGCCAATGATCAAGATCGCCGATTCTTACAAATGACAGGCGTTCTGATGCCTTTAATGATGTCCCGCCAATTTTGCTTCACCAAACGATTTTCACCACCGCCCAAGCGATAACATTAAAATGATTAACCAGAAAATAACAGAACAGTGCATGGAAACTAGGAGCAAAGATTTTTTATCGATTGAATAAAATTACATCTTAAAAAAAAAGAAAAACAATACATCAGATGGCATGGACGACCTCTGGGGAAGTATCTTTAATTACCCCCTTGTTCTTCCGCCCCACTTTTTCCTTTTCGTTCTCCTCAACAACAACAACACCCAGCCTCTTCCGGCTCTTGGGCCCACAGATCTTGATCGACTCCGGTGCCTTCAAGATCAATAGGCGATGTCGGGATGATATCGGCGAGTTGCATCTTGTAGAGTCCAAACCCCTCACCAAAATATTTTGGGAAGCATAATCTCAACTGCCCACCACACTTCCAACGGGATTTCGAACTCCTCCACAGGCAAACTCTTGGCTTTATCCAATGCTCCTCACTCGTTCACCAACACCCCGATCTCTCGAACTTGGTCGGCCAGCGAGTCTCGTTCGCTCTTCATCTTGGCGAGCTTCGTCATTAGCCTGCTGCTTGCAAGCGCGGGACTCAGCCATTGTTGTTCGAGGTCGGACAGCCAACTGCTGGAAGGCGAGCAACCTCAGTTTCCATGGAAGCAGCTCGCCCTCCGAAGAGATGCCTGACTCCCCAGCCTCCCTGCCTAGGACGGCCAAAGACGAGCCGAAGCACCAATGCCTGTTAAAGAAAATACTTTTTCAATAACCAAGAGCAAGAGCAAATAAATTCGCTAGAAAAATTGAAAGCACCCCAAAAAAGTACCTGACCGATCACGTAGAAGAGTTTCGTCGCCGTTTGATCCAAGGTGAGCTTCTCCACCTTCTCCTTGTCGGCTGGGGGAATCACCCCCCGCAGCAGCTTCTCGGCCACAGAAGGATTGCCCAAGATAGAAGCCGTGGGGCCCAGAACAGTACCAAGATTAGCCGAAGTACCTTCCCCAGGACGCGAAGAAGCGGGGCTGGAGTGGCCGGGGCTGTGCTTGATGAGGGCCGCCTCTTCTTGCCCTCAGGCCCGCTGTTAACTCCTTTTCCATGAGACTCATCGGTCTTCCCCATTTTGATGGGTGGCTGGTGATACTCTTTCTGGCCCGCCTTCTGATGATCAAACCCCCTTTGAAGGACATGGGAGCCCCTAACTCACACCCGCCGACTTCCCGAGTTTCTCGCCGGATCGTCTTAAAGTTAATCCTCTCTCGACATAGCTGAAAAATGATGTAGAGTCAGATAGGAAAAGTATCATAACATGAGAAAAAAGAAAGGAGCAATACATCCGATCAAGCTAACGGGTAGGCTCGAATCCGACAAGATTCCGTGAGGGATTCGAGCTCGGCGCGAGCTCGAAGATTCATAAAAACGGTCTAGTATAGGATCCAGACCTTTCCCCCTGACCACCTCAAAAGGGTAAGGTCGGGGATATGAGGTAACAACCCCTCAGTTCTGTCTTGATGGATCCTAGCCACTCCAATTGAATCGTCTCGGGAAGGAACTTCTCGCCGAGCTTGTTCATGGGGATTTTGGGACTAACCAAATCGCTCGAGGAGGTTCGGGCTTCTCGGGGCTCGGAAGATTACGTCCTCCGTAACTCAATGCCCTAGAACCCAAGAGAGACAAATAGCGGCCCGATACGATTTTGGCTAGAAGCACGGGCTAAGGAGAAGCGTCCCGACGTCTCGATCGACGAAAAATCTCTCAAAAAACTTTCGGTTCGGTCCCAAAAGTAGAGATTGGTATTGCAGTGCCCTTATCTGAAAAGAATAATAAATTAGCCCACCCGAGCATTCAAAGTATGAAAACAGGACAGAAAGAGAAGAGTGACGAACTGTAATTCCCCACGTCCTGGGGAAACTCTTGGGGCGCCCTCTCGGACGTTCCTTTAGGAATCTCCCATTTCGTGCCGGAGAAGAAGAAGGAACTTGCTTTCCACCCCTTAACATTACTGGGGTATCTCCGAGCAGAACCTTCTTGTTCCTCGGACTTGAAGGTATAGCAGCCTTGGATCCGTTTAGGATTCTTTGAGGCTAAAATAAGGTCCAAACTCGGAAAGGGAGATGTCTATTTGATTGACCCGTTACAACGTCATAAGAGCCCAGGACAATTGCTTCTCCAAGTAGTGGGAACGAAGCTGGCCGGGAAGATATTGTAGACTTGAAGAATTAACCTAAGGTGGGATGAAAGGGAAAACGAAGGCCGCGGGGAAGCGGCTCGTAAAAACCTACCTCGCTTGGGCGGTAGAAAGGAATAGTCTCCCCTTCGTCGGGGAAACCTATCCGCCACCCTGGAGGGAAAGAATAGGTATCCCTAAGAGCGTTCAGCTCCTCTAAGTAATAATATTAGTTTTTTCTTCTACTGAGGGAGAATGGCGATCAGAGGACTCGCTGGGGAAACCTCCATAGGCGACGACGGCGACGGATTTATCTCGTCGGTCATAAAAAGGAAAAGATCCCTTCCCCTAAAGGGTCAGATTGATCCACGAAGGTAATGAATCTAGGTCGCACCGATCTAGTACGTCATGAATTAGGGACATAAAATACGGAGGATCGGATAACAAGTCGGAAGAAGAATACTTATGAAGGTTAAAAAGACGCGGGCGATCACGAGCAGGGCGAGGAAAGAAAATAGAGACGAGAGCACTCAGTTTGCCAATGATTAGCAGAAACGACTTTATGAAGAGGGGGACCCTATATATATAGAAAAATCAAGGATTCAAATCATTTAGGCAATAATACTATAAAGCGCAGTTCCCATTTCCCGAGGCAATAATTGTGTCTCCCGCCAAAAGCTTCAAAAATACGCTGCCTCTCGCAATGGTATTAAGTAGTTTGTGTTTCCGCCGAGGACATAATTAATTGCGCCTGGCCATTCGCGCCACCGTTTCAGTAATCAATGGATGAGCCCACGTGTCATTTGTAGAGACACGTACCGCTATTTGGATATGACACCAAAATTGTAAACCATTATCGTAAATCCCTCAATCCTCAGCGGCATTTTGAGTAGGGGGCTTAGGAATGTAAGGATAAAATTCTTCACCGACCAAGGCAGGTACGTTGCCCTGAGCCCATCACAGAAAAGGGGCGCCCATGATCTCTCCGAAGGTTGCTTATCTCTCTGAACGCAATCTTGACCAAGGTAAAACGGTCCAACGTCAGCATGGAATCTCGCCAGCATATCCACTGAGCTGCCCAGAGCCAAGTGCTGTCTCCGTCTCCTCCTCTCCTTGGGCGAGGTATAATACTGGCTTGATCAATCTCCACCAATTCCTATCTTTACGCCCATCGCGAGATTTTCTTCTCCCTCCACGACACCAACAATTAACGGGATCCTCTTTAGATGGCAATCTTCGCCAATTATGTCTCCTACATCCCGAGATCTTTTTCCATCACTTATCCTTCTAGGATCTCGCCGTGATCCATGGACACGGCCCATTACTTAACTCGTCTATAAAAAGGCCGCTCCCCAATCGTTCAAAGGTATGGCTGAACATACTCTACAACTCTCCCCGAGATCTTTTACTACTGTCATCGCCTTGGTCTGATCTGCATGCCGGAGGAATTTTTAAGCAGTCTCGCCCGCGGCCGTTTACTTTTGTTCGTTTGTGCAGGTCGCCCTTCAAGTATCTGAGGCCCAATACCGAGGAGATCGAGCAATATTGACTGTTGGTTACTCGCCCCAATTTTTTACCACAACAGAAGGAATGAGATCTTAGATATTTTTTAGGATTATTTTAACGAGTGGATTATAGCCCTTGAATCAAGTAGACCATAACCATCAATTACATATGTGGTTGGCTATATAAGGGTGAGTATGGAGAGGAACTCATGAAGGATCAAAATTTTTCTTATTAATTATAAATATATTTATTAATTATATAATAAAAAAATGTCAATACATCACCGCCACTATCGCCGCTAGTCAAATAAATTTAGTGTTGACAATTTTTTACTCTCATAGAACCATAATTGTCGCCACTAATGTCGTTGTTGTTGCCCTATCTCGCCACTAGTGAACATAAAAATTTCACAAAATATGTTTACTATTAGCACCACTACAATTGCAAAGACGTGACCACCATCGTTGTCGCCACCATCGCCGGATATATAAATTTCATTATATAAAAAAGTTTACTGTCACCATCACCCTTATTGGAAATATTCTAAGAATATCCTAAAATATTTTCTTGATTTAGTTTCTTGATTGGTAGTCTTAGATTGAGAGTTTGATTTGCTATTATTTTCTTTTTATTTCTTTTATTTTGTTTATAAATACAGAACAATGATAGTAGAACAATACAATACATTTTTTCCCTTTATTCTGATTTTTTTCTTGGTGTTAGAGCCAAACCCTAGCCCACCAAACCCTAGTTCTACTAGCAACCCTAGCCAATACCTTTGGCTAGGGTTTCTGACCACCCTTGATTAGCCGACTGCCATCTACAAACCTGGTTGACACACTTGGGGCCATCAAAAGCCACCTACAACCATCGCAACTCCTGTAGTCCTATTTGATTAGCCCTCTGTTGGTTTGACCAAACCCTACAATTTGTAGCCTTAGAAGACACCACTTGCAGCCATTGACAACCATCACAGCAATTCCCTAGTGCTCAATGAGCCTTCTGGTGTTTGACTAGACCTTGCAGCTACCCCTTAGTGTTCGATCAACCCTGGATAACACCCATTGTAGCCACTAATAGCCAACGCAATAGTCCCTTAGTGCTCGATCAACCTTCTATTGATTAAACCAGACCTTATGTTTGACCAAGCACTACTTCGATAACAAAGCTCAGCCTTCGAGCCCCATACCAAACTCTTCTTCGATATCTGGTACTTCCTTTTCTCCATTAGTTTATATTTTTGTTTTACCTCATTGTCCCTCTCGTACTCGTTATCCTCCTAATCATTTTAGCTTCTCTAATAGTACTAATCATCCCATTGCGAAGTATATGTCTTACCAGGGTATTTCTTCCTTGTATTAGTATTTCATTAGTCAGGTAACCTCTGTTTCGATACCTCATTCAGTATTTGAGGACTTCTAGAACTCTAAGTGGATGAATGCTATGCAAGAGAAAATGGATGCTTTAGAGTGAAATGTTTGATGGATCTATTGAAAGGTATACGGCTCGTCTTGTAGCCACGGGCTTTACTCAAATACCAAACAAAGATTATAATGCCACATTTATTCCTGTGACCAAATTAACAAGTGTTCGTCTTCTCATCTCCTTAGCCGCTTTCAATTCTTGGCCACTTCATTAATTGGATGTCAAAAATGCCTTTTTAAATGACAATCTGGATAAAACTATTTATATGGATCCTATACCTGATTTTTGGACTGATGGGGAGATTAGAAAAAAGAATTCATTTACAAAAGTTTTTATACGATCTTAAACTGTAATGATCCAATTCTCCCCACCGTTAATTAATCAATGATCGTCATATTTTCACCCCATTTTTCTCTCTATCACAATGGCCCTTACTAATCGTCAATCGATTATAAACAAATCAAAGCGCTATATTGCCTCAAATAATCAATATTCTTCAAACGTTAATATTACAATGGCTCCAAAATAATTTATACAAAATGATCTAAAATCTAAAATCTTCAATTCCTTCACCCAACCCATCTCATACTTAGCGATGGCAACGGGGCGGGGCGGGCGGGACGGGGTTGGAGGTTGGTATCCCCATCCCTGATCCCGAAATTTTTTTGACCGCCGATCCCCGACGGGGATTTCGTTATACCCTCCATCCCCGCCCCTAGCAGGGATCGGGGATCTACGCCCCGAATTCAAACCCCGCCAATAAATAGGACCAATTCACAAAACTTTAAATCGAAACCCAAAAACCCAAATCAATGATCGATTGAACGAATATGTATGTTATAGATTTGTGGGTTTCAAGAGAGAGAAGATGAATAGGACCTTGGGCCAGTGGCCCATAGCCATAGAGGTTTTGGTGGGGTACCATAATCGGCACAATGACGTCCCTCTGATGAAGCATTCAAAGATCAAGTGATTGATGCCTTCAGCCCTTGGCCCCCTTTTCTCTCTCTCTCTCTCTCAAACACGAGATTAGGATTTAGGGTGTTAGTAAAACATAATATATATTATATATATATATATATATATATTATATATATAAAGAAGGGGGGATGAGGAGAGAGAGAGAGAGAGAGAGGTTAATTACACTTGCCCCCTTTACTTTGACTATTTATGATTTTGTACCCTTAACTTTTAATTTAATTGCCCATCCTTACTCATACTACCCAATTTCCACGTCCGCTTGAAAAATTATTTTAAATAGAGAAGTATACAATATGACGAGAATATACTTAATTCAATAATGGCTCAATGATAAATCTAGAAAAGTTTAACGAATCATCAAACATGAATGACCTCATACTTGGTCTTTCCTGATACATTACTAGTGGTCGGCCTTACTTATGTCTCCTAGCTCTTTTGGCTTTTCCGTTCCTTAGTAAAGTTATTGGTGGGTCCACTCAATTAATGTACTAATTCATTTCATAGCATTTAGCCATCATATAATAATATCATACAGATCATGATTTCAATAAAATACCATGTATTTCACCTGATAGCACAAGTGCTCAAAAAAAATACAAATTTGAATATTTTAGTAAAGTACTTTAGAGTTTAGAAAGCATATTGTATACTTCTGCTTATCTCGAATCGATACCATTAGATAAGTTGATCTATCATCCATGAATATCATACTAAAATTTTATCTCAATTGTATCTCATCTTATCGTTAATTTCAATGTCTGTCACTATGATCACAGCATAAATTTCCCTCATCTCCCATTTATTCCCTTCTCTCTATTGTTTCTTCTCTTTTTTTCTCTCCATCTGTCGTGTCTCTCTCTCTCTTCCGAATTTTCTCTCTTTTTTGCTTTTTTTTTTCTCCTTAGCTAGATTTCTCTCTCTTTTTATCTCACTCCTTCTTCCTACCAGCAAGAAGGGTGACTTACACTTATCACACTCGCCAAGTTAGGTATAATATAAGGTAATGATGATTATGGTGACTCATCATCATGAGTACCATTGTATAATTACTTCCTATGATGAGTCACCACATGAGGTGTCCCATGGATCCAATCAATAACACATGATTTGACACATGTCCCAAAATTGAATATGTGTCCAATTTTCTATTTTGCTTTAATCAAAAAACGCAATAGGTTTATATATATATATATATATATATATATAATGTTTTCATGCATGGTTCAACCGCTTCAGTGGAATGATTATATTTATGGATTTTACTCAATGTCATTCTGATCATACTTGTTTCATTAGTCATAAATCTGATGACTGATTCAATCATTCCTCCCTATCTATGTGAATATTTATTATACTCGGAGATGATGCACCAGATATTATTATTGTGAAACAGGCCCCCCTTTGGAAATCCTTGAATCAAGATTAGGTTCATCTTGGTACTTTCCTTGGCATTAAGATTGCACCTTTGTCATGGGAGCGGTTTATCCATGCACAAGTCACCCTAAGTCCTTTGCCCAAGATACGGGTATTGTCACACCTCCCCCGGTCAAATCAAAGACCACCGGCCCCCCGTAAGCAAATAACGCCATGAGAAAAAGTCAAACCAAATAAATGACAAACACTGTCATTTTACATCAGAGTGCGGAATATTACCACACATAATTACATTTAATTGTGTTGATCAAATTAAACAGCATAACTGCAATCCACATGCCTCAAGACTCAGATAACTCCTCGTTACCCTGAAATTCATTTTATAGTACAGGTGAGTTACCCTTGAAGATTTAACTGGATTGATACTTCAAGCCAAACCATGTTACATAACTCATCTAAAAACAGGATGCAATAAAGTAATGTTTCCAGTTTATCAAAATATACTTTTGGATTTCAATCGTGATTTCCTCAGGTCTCAAATCAACAGGTTTCCCAAAAAAATTTGACTCTCTCTCAACCAGGCTTGACTCAAATAATTTAGAATACACAACTAATCAATTCCTAATCATCTCATTATGCCCTAACAGTAGACAACACCCGTCAATTTTCCTTTTTCCGGACTTTTCTTCAATTCACCGTGGGCTATGACATTCCGCCGTATATTGCCATCTAGGACTTTCATTTTGGGGTCACTTCCCGGACTTTCAAATTCACCGTGGGCTTGACTTCCCTCCGTAAGCGTTGCCATCTTTAGGACTTTATTTGTCAACTTCCCGGACTTTCATCGTGGGCTATACATTCCCCTCCGTACAGTTGCCATCTAGGACTTTTATTTTGTCAACTTCCCGGACTTTCAATCCATCAGTTCACCGTGGGCTATGACATTCCCTCCGTATCGTTGCCATCTAGGACTTTTATTTTCAACTTCCCGGACTTCATTCACCGTGGCTAGACATTCCCCATCCCTCCGTATAGTTTTGCCATCTAGGACTTTATTTGTCAACTCCGACTTTTAATTAAACAACAAAAAAAATTTACCCGGGGCTAGGACATTCCTCCGTACCGTTGCCATCTAGACTTATTGTGTGCTTAATCAAGCATCTTAATTCCTTTATATTTTCGCGTGTTTCTTCTCAGAACAAACTTCCATTCTCAATTCTCACTTCCCATTTCTTCTTAACCCCAAAGTCCCTTTCTTTTGAATTTTTTTTTTTCTTTAACAATCACTTTCATAGGATCATAAAAATTATATTTATCATAAAGTCATGTAACCAAATAATTCATTAAGAGACAAATCAATATAATTACTGTCAAATATTTTCATAATCATTATGAGCTTAATTAGACAATAAATCTTATATTAAGTCAAAATAATTTTAAATATTTAATTCCAACATTTCTACTCTCAATTTTCTTTTCGCATAAAAAGAAATTATGCCATAAACTAATGTTTCATTCAAGTTTAATCAAAAAAATTAATAATGTCTCAATAGACTTTATATAAGCTATTAACAACAAACCCACAGTAAAACCCAAACAAACTAAACCCCCTTTACCCTCAAATAGAATTTGACACCGTCGATATGGAAGATCAAGCTTCCATGATCGTCATACTAAAATTTTTGCATAATCCAACGTCATCTCACACCGTTGATTCTGTCACCCCTCTATCTTCTAATCAAAAACTTAACCACAACCATATCATTTTCCCCTCATTTCTTTCTTCTCTCCGCTCCATCGTCTCTCTCTCTTCTCTTTCTTTCTCTCTTCCTTCCTCCGAACTTCCTCCCCCTATTTAATAGAATTTAAAAAGTATTTTTTATATATACTAAATAATATTATTTTTTATTTTTTATTTAATTATTTTATTATTTTTTATTATTTCTTTTTTCTTTTTCTTTGTTCTTTTCTTTTCCTTTTTCCTTTTTTCTTTCGGCGGCCGCGCTTTCGGCGCCCGCACTCACTGGGATTAAATTTTCTTTTCTTTTATTTAAAAATTCACTTTTTCAAAACCCTTCCAACTTTTTATTCATTATAATCATCTCAATTTAAAATGTGCTTCTTTAATTTAATCCCACAGTTATAAATGCGTTCAATTTAAAACTTAATACAAATACCAAAGTCTAAAAAAAAAATATATATATATAGGTATATATATTATATATTTTAAAAATTAAATAAAAAATTTGAAACCTTTACCACCTCCACCACTTAAAGAAATTTGTCCTCGAATTAAACAACACCCGATGTCTTAAAAAGATCTGGATACTTTGCGCAAACCTCTATTCACGTTCCCAAAGCTTCCTCTCCGCTACGCCAGGATAGCCAAGAACCTTCAACCATGGAATAGTCCTTTCCTCTCAACACTTGATCCCTCGTGTCCACACACTAATCGGTCGCTCCTCATAACATGACATCCCATTGACTCAGATCTCCCCAATCCAAAACGTGGGAAGGATCAGCTCATATTTCCGCAACATGAAAACAGAAACACATTGTGCACATTGGCCAATCTCGTGGCATGCAGACGTATGCCACGGCCCCCAATACGATCAAGAATCTCAAACGGTCCAATGATCTTGGTGATGCTTGCCGCTATACCCCCAAAGCGCATCAACCTTCCTTAGGTGAAACCCCAATAAAAGTGATCCCCAACAAGCAAAGCTCCAATGGCATTTCCTTCCTCCGATTCAGCATAACTCTTTTGAACGACTTTGGTGCCGTGAGTAAACGTTTTCTAATCACTACTACCCTTCTCTCATCTCGGTCGTGATCACGAACCCCATTTCTGACTTTCAAGTACTGCCTTCTCCAACTCGGTCCAACACGTCGGGTGACCCCCCCCTACATGGTCTTCCGTTACAATGCCTCAAAGTGCCCTACCGATTGCCTCGCCTGATACTATTTGTTATATGCGAACTCTACCAAATGTATTATCCTCCCATGATCCCCAAAATCAGTACGCATGCTCCGAAGGCATGTCCTCAAAATCAATTCGTACGCTCAGACTCCCGTCAGTCGAGGATGAAACGCCGTGCTAATCTCAAAAATCCGATCTAGGGCGGATTGCTTTTCCCTCCACAAGAGCGATGTAAAACGCGGATCCCTATCCGAAACGATAGATACTGGATCCACCATGAAGTCTAACGATCTCCTCGAACATAAAGAAACCAGATCCTCTGCCGAATTTGCAAACTATAGGAAGACAAGCGGCAATTTTTGTCAAAAACGATCGCACTATACCCAAACGGCATCATGCCCTCTCAATGATCTAGGCAAACCAACCCGTAACAAAGTCCATATGATGTTGCTCACCATTTCCACACTCTGCAACTGGTAATGGTTTGTAGGCACCTGCTGGCTTCTGGGGTTTCGACTTTCACTTGCTGACAAGTTCAAACCACCTCGAACGAATACAGCCCACATCTTTCTTCATTTCGTCTCCCCAAAATTGGGCAACACAATCAGGATACATCTTTGTCCCTCCAGGATGAAACTGCAAGTCGTGAATGATGAACTCATGAAGAAACATCGTTTCTACTACATGGCACAAACAGTCTAGACTTATATCTGCCCAACTCTTGATCCCAATGTAAAACCATCTGTTGGGCCTCATTTCTAGCAGGCGTCGCAATAGTCTTTGCCTCCACAATCTTTCTGTTGTGTCCTCAATGACCCTACTAATGATTGATGGCTCTGCAGACCATGTGAATCGTAGCAAACTCCATTCGTCTCGCCGAGAAGTAAATCATACTCACCATATCTTGAAGCATTTTCCACTCATGGATGGAACGCCCCCCCCCCTTTTTGTTTTTCCGCCAAAACACCAAGCGATTCCTACTACGAAGAAGTGCATCGGCCACAACTTTAGCCTTCGGAATGATTTGTAAATCGAGGTCATGTCTTCCATGTAACGCCATCCACGCCGTTGCCTCAAGTTCAAGTCCCTTCTGTGGAACATTTTTCAAACTCTTGTGGTCTGAAACACTTCAAACCGCTCTCCGTACAAGTAATGCCTCCAACTCTTTAAGCAATAAACGGCCGCAAGTTCCAAGTCCATGAGTCGGAAAAGTTTGTTTCGGCGTCTTCAACTGACGAGAACCATCTTCAATCACTTATCCAACTCATCAACACCAAACCCAACCATCACTTGAAGCATCGCAATACACTGTATGCCACCCCACCCCGCATCGTTATAACAAGAATTGGTGCCGAAGTTATCTCTTCTTAAGCTCTTGCAACGAATTCTCGCACGCATTCGTTCCAACAAACGAATTCCCCTTCCTCGTAAGTCGAGTCATTGGTGCCGCTAATCTTGAAGTCCTCTACAAATCGCCGGTAGTAACCAGCTAGACCCAAGAAAACTACTAATTTCAAATACGGTCCTTCGGTCGGTCCCAATTCTCCGCCGCATCACCTGCCTTAAGCTTTGATGAATCCACAGCGACTCTCCACGCCCGACCAACGTGACTAAGAATTTTACCTCAGGTAACCAAAACTCGCATTTGCTAAGCTTCGCATACAGCGATGTCTCGCAAAAGCCTGCAACACTATCCTAATGCTCCCCTCATGTGACTCAACCGATGGCGAATAGATTCAAGATGTGTCCACGAACACGACCCGAAATGGTCAAGAATATGGAATTTGAAGATCCATCATCAATTCATGAAAGCTGCTGGCGCATTCTTAAGACCAAATGCATCCAAAAACTCATAATGCGCGTTAGCGGCGCGAAAGCCTTCTCTACTCGCAATGTCCTCTTCCTTAATTCGCATTGTGATAACCCGACCTCAAATCGATCTTGAGAAACAGCTCGACCTTTCAATTGGTCAAATATTCATCGATCCTCGGAAGTGGAATACTTGTTCTTTATTGTCACACGATCAATCGCCGATAATCTACGCACATTCTAAGGATCCATCTGTCTTCTTAGCAAATAAAGCAAGCTCCCCATGGTGATCCCTAGCTCGATACAGCCTTTATCCCATAAATCTTGAATCTGAACTTTCAGTTCTCCAACTTCTGCTGGGCAAAACGATACGATGTACTGAGAATAGGCGCGGTTTCCAAACCCGTTATAAGATCAATGGAGAACTCAATCTCTCGAGAGGTGGATAACTCTGTCAAATCCTCCGTGAAAGAAGACCACCTGAAACTCACAAACAACAACCGGTGGTAAGGTCACACTGACGTCCGCTACCCTCATCGACCAAGCTTGTCCGAGAAAAGAAAATTCAACTCCCTTGCCCCTACTCACATCATAGACGAAGGCAACAAACCACCTATCTCGATCTCCCATAAATGTAAAACGATCTCCCTCGGTGTACAAACGGTAACACTGTGTCGGACACAGTCTATATAAAGCCCGATAGCCGGTCAACCATCCATACCAAGGCATTACGTCAAACGAAGTCATATCTAATACAAATAAAGTCAATATGAAACGTCGACAGTGGATCTCAACCTCACAAATCTACAAACTCTCTTCAAAGTCGATCTTCCCCCAACTGGAGTGTCTAACATAAGGCACTGAATCTAATACCTCAATCTCTAATCCCAATGCCAAATCAAAAGAATGATGAGATGATGAATGTGATGCTTCCCATATCGATGAAACACGAGCCCCACGAATTAAACATAAGTAAAGTACCACCACCGACCCTCGCACAACAGGGTAATCCAATTGCTTGCTCCACCTGTCGCAGCTCCCTGACGGTCCCCCACTGGTGTGTTTATAGCATAAACCCGGCCTTTGGCGTCCTCTTACCCGCTGAGATACAATGCCTATGCTCTGGCTGATATGAAGTATGTGCTTGATGTAAATGTCTGGAGTAGCCCTCGGGCCTGAACTGACCGAGTAAGTTGTTGCGAATCCCCCAGGAAGGAAACCGTAGCTCTCCTGACGTTCTCCCTCTGCATGCACTGTCGACTGATTGACCCCCCTTACCACACGATGCAGGTAGGTGGCCCCATGAACTAGTGATGTGTCCCTGTGCCCTGGATTTGGATTGTCCCCCCCCCCCTGCTGCGATGCCGCTGCTGACACCTTCAGTGGGCAGTCTAACAGTACGCCGGTTGATGACAACCAAAACAAATTCGCCCTCCCGCGAATGTTGTCCCTTCCTCCCATCACCGACTCCTTGGTGATCACTCCTTTACCGAGATTCCTACGAGCCCCGCGTGGTCCACACGTGCCCACGAGCTCCGTAAGTGACTTCGCACGACCTCTCGTTGCTGGTGGCATGTTTTACCAATGCCACAAAAGCAATAAGATAATCATACTCATTTATGATTAAGTCATAACTTGCTATACCATAAGCATTTAATAACATGTAGTCATGTACGTTCATGTTTATCCCTATCACATAGATAGTAACCTAACGTTACCCTTCTCAATACTTAGACGTTAAACCACATGTTGTCTAACCATCCCACGGCTCATAGGTATTCGAACCTAGGAGCTCTGATACCATTTGTCACACCCCCGGTCAAATCAAGACCGCCGACGTAAGCAATAACTCACCATGAGAAAAAGTCAAACAAAATAAATGACAACACCTGTCATTTTACATCAGAGTGCGGAATAATTACAACACATCATTACAATTTTAATGTGTTGATCAAATTAAACAGCATAACTGGCATCCACATCCTCAGACTCCAGGATACTCCTCGTACCCTGAAATCATTTTTAATATGTTAAAGGTGAGTTACCTTTAAAAAGATTTAACAATGGACTTGATGCTTCAACCAAAACCATGTTACATATATCTGAAAAACATGATGCTAAAGTTATGCTTCATTTATATCAAAATATACTTTTGATTTCAATCCTTATTTCTCAAATCAACAGGTTTCCAAAAATTGCTTCTCTCACGAAGGCTGTTACACTCTCAATAATTTAGAATGACACAACTAATCAATTCCATTCCTAACAATCTCATTAGCACTAACACGGGAGACAACACCCGTCAATTTTCCTCCGGACTTTCATCACCGTGGGCTATGACCATTCCCGTCCGTTTTATTGCCATCTAGGACTTTCATTTTGTCAACTTTTCCGGACTTTCACCATCGTGGGCTATGCATTCCCTCCGTACAGTTCCATCTAGGACTTTATTGGTCAACTTCCACTTCCCGGACTTTCATTCATCGGG
>CM018903.1:7798744-7801244 GCA_009663005.1 Actinidia chinensis
AACAAACTTGCATCTAATAGAAAATTGTGTCATAAATAGGAGAATAATTTAGTAATTTTACATAATAAAAAAAAATATTTTAAAAAAAATGTGTAAAAACCATTCACCCAATCTATACACTCTACAGTGATGTTTGTTAACTATTTAATTTCTGTTTTTCTATTTAATTTTTATTTTTCTAAATAAACATAAAAAAAAATTATTTGTATTGGTATCTATTTTTGTAAATAAGGCAAAATTGTTTTTACTATTTTTAAAAATAGTAAAAACAACAAAATGATATTTTTCTTTTGTTTATAAAAAATTTTTATCCAATTTTTTTCAACCACCCCCTCCTCTGCACCTCCACCTCCTCTTCCTCCACCACCACATATCACCACCGCCACCCCTCATTCAACACCGCCACCATCACTCCCTCATCCACCACCACTGCCACCACCTCCTCACCTCCACCACTTCTTCCTCCTCCTCCACCATTGCCACCTTCCCGCCCACCACCGCACCACCTCCTCCGCCACCACCGCCACCACCTCTTCCCCCACCACTTCTGCCACCTCCTCCTCTATCGCCTCCACCACACACCTTTTTTAAAAATAGTTTAAAAGCAGGTGAAACAAAATATATTTTTATTTTTAAATAGTTTAAAAAAAACTAAACGCAAACATACTTTTAGTTTTTGTTTTATAAAAAATTAAGTAAAATTAAATAAAAATTTAAACAAACACAATAAATAAAAAAACAGAACACCCCCTACATATCTAATATCTATATGAGTAGATTAAAGATATATAAGGATTTTAGGGTCACGTGTAAACCACATGAATGATGGACACGTGTCGTCCGACAAAGAATTGAATTTAGGTCGGAATTGTTGGTATTGTTATTGACTTTAGGAGAGTGAGCCATTTAAGACAGCCCTTAGAAGTCAACCCATTTGGCGGTGCCCAACTTTTGTTGCTATGGACAAATTTATTTCTAAATCTTTAATCTCGATCGTAGAGTTGTACTGTTGGGAACAACGGAAGTGGGACATGAAGGTAATGTTTGGGGTTTTTGTTTTTTTATTTTTTATTTTTGTTTTGTTTTATTTAATTTTTTATAAAGTAAAAATTAAAAATATATTTGTGTTTACTTTTTTTAAAATTATTTAAAAACAAAACTACATTTGGTTTCACCATTTTTTAAACTATTTAAAAAAAAAAGCTTTGTGATGTTATTTTTTATTTTTGTTTAATTTTTGTTTTGTTTTATTTAATTTTTTATAAAGTAAAAACTAAAAATACATTTGTGTTTACTTTTTTTAAAATTATTTAAAAACAAAACTACATTTGGTTTCACCATTTTTTAAACTATTTAAAAAAAAAAGCTTTGTGATGGAGGCGGTAGTGGTGGAGGTGGAGGAGGCGCGGTTGGGTGGAGGACGGAGGGTTGAGGAGGGATGTAGGAGGAGGGGTGGCAGTGGTCGGTGACGGATGGTCTGGTGGTAGAGGTGGATGTGGTGGTGAGGAGGGGTGGCGGAGGTAGGAGGAGGCGGTGGTGGTGGTGGGCAGGTGTGGTGATGGTGGAGTAAGGAGGCGGTGGAGGTGGTGGTGATGGTGGAGGAGGAGGCCGTGGGGACGGTGGGGATGGGGAGGACCGGGGCGTGGAGGTAGGAGGAGGGGGGGGGGGGGGGAAGTGACGAGGGGGTACGGGTGAGAGGGGGGGGGATAGGGGAGGGAGGAGGACGGAGCCGGGGGGGAGGTTGTGGTCGGTAGTGGTTAGTTGTTTGGTGGTGGAGGAGGAGGAGGAGGAGGTGGTGGCGGTGGTGAGGAAGTGGTGGTGAGGTGGTGGAGGAGGTGGAGGTGGAGGTGGTGGTTGAAAAAATTTGGATAAAAAAATTTGTAGATAAATTTTGTAAACAAAATAAAAATAATTTTTTTTATTTTTACTATTTTCAAAAATAAAAAAAATTATTTAGTCTTGTTTTCATTTATTTTTTATAACATAAATAAGTTTTCTGTTTTCATTAATAAATTAAACAAAACAAAAATAAAAAAACAAAAATTAAACAGTTACCAAATATCACCAAAGTGTTAAAAGAAATACAAGATATCGTGTTGATACAAACAATCGAAAGTGTCGACTTAAACGCGCAATAAAAAATAAGAAATAAGAAATTTATATAAATAGAAAAAATTTTGTTTACGTACGATAGAGCTCGAAAAATCTATTTTTAATGCGAGTATAATTAACCGTACAAGAAAACACTCAAGCTAAATCATATAATCCACCGCTATATCCACTGACATAAAATAGAAAAATATCATTATAAAACAAAATATCATTAATAAAAAAACAACGGTATGATAACTTCGTTCACACCCCCTGAGGATTTGTCGTAATTGCATGACCTCCCCTGTAGTTTAAAAATGGCACTGACCTCCCTGTAAGAGCAAAAATGACCATTTATGCCTGACCCCAGCCCCACCACCGCTCAATCCCACCCCTACGATTTTTTTTT
>CM018903.1:7813744-7823744 GCA_009663005.1 Actinidia chinensis
TAATAAAAGAAATGCTGACTTTTATAGCACAAGGCTCGAAACATGCCTTGATGCCTATATATCTTATCACCGAACAGACTACACTCGGGTGGTGCGTACGTACCATATGTTTTTTTTTACGTTGGTTATGAGTGGTGGTGATACAGCCATGCTCCTAGGCCTAGCTGGGGTAACATGTCATCATGCGTGACGTTCCATCCAGGTATTATGAGTGTTATTGAAGAAATGTGACCTGCAAGTTACTTTTGTCCCCTGACATACTTTGAGATTATGCCGGTCGTTGCCTCATCCAGTTCTTAGCGCAAAGTATTATTTCGATCTTCTAAATAGCGCTAGCTGGATTGGTGGTAACGATGGCTTTAGCTCAGACAATGCCAGTGTTCAATAGTGTTTGCACCAAGCTCCGGTGCAAAGGACCACTGAGCTTATTTTATAGTGATAGCTTAGCAGAGACCCCTACCCTAGTAAGGCCAGATTATGTCATTATATGTTTTGCCCCCTTACAGCTAAGGTTCTCAAAGTCAAAAGTGAAATTATATGGAAGAAAGAGAAAGAAAGAGGTCAAAAGGGAGCCAAGACTAAAAAGTAAAGAGGGTTAGGGTTTTCAAAAATCAAAAAATAATTTTCTTCTTGTAGGATCAACTGACCAAACAAAAAAAAGTGACATAAACTCTTATTCTGATTTTTTTTTATTGTCCTTTATTTATAGCTTGCCCTGTTGGCCCAACAAAAGGCAACCCAAAGGGGGTGGCAGGTGAATTGATTTTTTTAAAAAAATACAATTAAGATTAATTAAATTAATCTAAATCAATAAAATGCAACCTAATGTATGCAATGCAATAGTTGTTACGTAAAAGCAAGATATAAATCGCACACCAAGAAAAGATTCAACTCACAACGTGTGGTCTATGTCCTCCCCCAAAACCTCGTAAGATTTTATTCACTATTGCATCAACAATTAGAAGGTGAGATGTGATTTTAACCAAGTGCTCATCTTCCTTTTACACGAAGAAAACTTTACCTACGGCCTTCAAGTGGTTTGTCCAAGATCCACTTAATCTTTTAAGTATTATTGTTAAAACTAAAAAATTACACTCACACTAAAGAATATAGTAGATGAAGGTTTTAATAAGATGAGAACAAGCTCTCTAACAAGAGTAAAATAGGAAATAGAATCAATCAATAAATGCCAACTCTTAAAGACAAAAAGAATTTCTCAAGGAATATTGACTTGAAGCTCTTTGATGATCAATAGATGTTGTAGTCTTATGTATGTAGTTCATAAATGCTTTGGAGGTTTGTATATATAATGACTTGAACTCAATTCTAGCTGTTGGTGGTAGTTGGGTTGCAAAAATCTAGCCATTAGGTACACTTTTTCCCATGTGTCGATACTTTTAGCTTTTCTAGGTTTCATGTATCGACACTTTAAGAATATATGTCGACACTTTAAGTCTTCTTCCTTTAGTTAAATCATACTGTATTTTTGTGTCGACACTTCCCCGACATGTGTCGACACTTGATCATCAGTCTGCAAGGGTTTGGCTATTGTCCACATGTGTCGACACTTCAATGTCAGGTATCGACACTCTCTATACTTTGGACACTGTCTTCATGTGTTGATTCTTCTTCAAGTGTTGACTCTTCGAAACCAAGTATCGACTTTCTTCAAGTGTCGACACTTTCTGTTCAGAAATTAGTCTTTGGACTTGCATTTTGTGGTCGACACTTTTAATTCCAGATTTCTCACTGTCGTATGTGTCACCTAACCTGATGATGTCGAACCACCTTAAGCGTTTCGGGTTTCAGTGTCGGAAATTCAAGAACAGTGTACGACACTTCTGCCCAAATACAATTTTGTGTTTCCTCGGCCAGTTTGAGCATCAATCAATACAAGTTCTTCAAGATGTTTCTCTTTAGTATTCAATGCTCCGATCCAATGAGATTCATAATTAATCATTTAACCCAAGACTTCTTTTGGATTCATTCAAGATAGTTTTAAGTATTCAAGTGTTAACACCACATGAACATGTGTCAACACTTTCTAGGCAGAAAGTCTAGCTTTGCAAGACTTCATCTATTTTGTTGATCTAATGAACAATTAAGATAATATATGATCGGCATGCTAAATAGAGTCATTAGCTATCAACACAATGTTTTGTTATTATCAAAATCGAGGCATTAAGTCAACATGCCTAAAACTTTGACTTTGGTTGCTTTGGGCACTCTAGCTATGGAGGTAGAGTAAATTGGCTATGGCATTGATGAGATAGAATAGATTAGTTATGGCTGCTACAACTTGAGAAAATCAAATAGAAAGCTATTTGACAATGATTCAATCACAAGAATGGTATTGTACAACAATACAAAAGCAGCTTTTGCCTTGTTCAGACATGTTTCACTCACATCTTTTGCCCAACACGGAAACCTTCTAAACCACTCTCAGTCCTAACCCAATTGAAGCTAGTATCTTTAGATATCCCCTTTCACCTTCATCAAGTCCCTAACTTCACTGACACGATCCCATTTCCTAGCAGCTGCCAAAGTATTTGATAGCGCACCATATGCCCCTGGACTACTATTTTTACTTAGCATAAAAATCTCATAAGCGCAACATTCGCCATTTCTACGTCTTCTTGAAGTCTACTGGCACTAAGCAAAGCCACCCGAACATTGGAATTTGGCTTGTCTAGCATCGCCATCATGAACTCCCATGCCAAGTTTAAGCTTCCGGCATGCCCCAAGAGATCAATCATGCAAGCATAATGTTCCATCTTCGGTTTCATCAAGTAGTCTCTCTCCATGCTATTGAAAATATCTCAACCTTTGGCCACTAAACCAGCATGTCCACAAGCCAAAAGAGCACCAAGGAATGTAACATAATTGGGTTTGGTTCATTTACCCCTTTGCATTCTGGTAAAACGCATGAGAGCTTCCTCTGATTTCATCTTACTGTATCCATTGATCATTGAAGTCCACAAAAACACATTCATTTGAGGCATCCGATTAAAAGCTCTTCCTGCTTTCTCAACTCTTCCACATTTCGCATACATATCTATAAGAACACTTCCTATTTTAATGTCAGTGAAGTATTGAATCTTCATAAAATGAGCCTACACTTGCTCACAAATTTCAAATGCTGATAATGTTGGAAAACTTGGGCTCAAATTCACACACAAAAATTACCCAAACAATAGTCACAAAATGAGCATAAACACAACACACACAAATCTAATTTAACTACACAAATGTAGAGCTTCAAGAACCAAATTTTAACAGAAAACAGAGCAACAAGATATCAACTTATCTGGACATCAAACATGATTTTTTCTTCACTTAATTTTAGCTTTTCAAAGCCTTCTTCTTCTCCTTTTCCACTGCAATTTTTAATTTTTTCAATATAGACTACACGCTCTCTCTTTATCCTGTTTTTTATAGCAACAAAATAACAAACTATGCACACAAATTGCATGCCATATATTACCTACCCATGTTTCTAGAAGCCACATTTATACATAATTACTTTTTAGTACCAAAGTTTATGGATATTATAAAAAAGCCCTTCAAAACTAAATCACAAAATAACTATAATGGGTTATATAAACTAACATCCCCCCTTAATAAACCCAATTTCGAAAGTCTTCATGCCAAGTAACATTTCACTCTCTTAAACACCTCATGCTTCAAAGGGTTTTGTGAAAATATCGACAATCTGATCAAAAGACTTACAGTGAAACTAGCTCCACTTCTTTTTCCTTCCCATTCTCCTACCCCCGGACGAAATGACAGCAAGTGTCAATGTGCTTGCTCCCCCCCCCCTTTCATGATATACGGATTTTTTGTCCAAAGCTATTGCCGATCTATAAATTCACATATATCCTGTGGGACTTTCTTTTGTTTAACACAAATGCTTTTAACATGTTCCTCAACCATATAGCAACGGTCAAACGGTGGAGTTAGCGGCTACATTCACTCCACTGCTTCTCCCCAGTATATACAGTAACAATTGCTTGCTTCTTAGAGGACAAGTGAATGTTGCCAATCTCCCATGAAAAAAAGCAAGCCTATGTACTCTTTTCTCTCATCCAGTCTCTCCCCCCAATCCTATCGGAATATAGACAACAAGTCTAAAATCATTTCACCTTGAAATAGAACAAGCCATCATAAGAGTACTTCTGACATACTCGAAGAATCTTCTTTACAGCATGAAGGTTGATTGATCCGGTGCTTCCATGTATCTACTAATCACAGCCCCGTTTTCCAGTCTAGTGCAATGATATAATCGGCAGGCTTCGCAACTAAGCTTTTGAAATAAGTTGGATCCATATGGCCACCATTAGTACTCTTCTTTAGCTCTAATCCCTCTTCCGGGAGTGTTCACCGGATTACAAGACTCCATTCCAAATCTTTGAGTATCCTCTTTTTTGCATAGCCACTTTGATAATTAAATTTCCATTTTCATTTTGAATAAATTCAATGCCAAGAAAGTGATATATCAAACCAAATACCGTCATTTCAAACTCATCCAAATATACTCCTTTCTTGAACTCCTTGAACATGGTAGGATTATTTCCAGGTGAAATCAAATCTCAACATCCCTTCAATGTACAATGCAAGGACATGTCTCAACCCATCTCAAATACAGTACATTTCAATTCTAGGATCCAGCACGCGAGCTTGGTTTAGAACCCCTAAAGAGCTTTTCTCAACTCTACACTTTATCTTTATGCGCCCAACTTTAACATATCCCAAGGGTTTCAATATAAATCTCATCTTCAAGGACAAGCCATTGAAAACGCTGATTGATATCAAGTTGATAAATCTTCCATTTGTGTTGGGTAGCTAAAGCATCATCACTCTAATAGACTCCCAACCAGCATGAGAGCAACTACGTCTCCATAATCAATGCGACCCTTTGCTTGTACCCTTTAACAAACCAATTTTGCTTTGCGCATTTTGCACTTCACTTCATACTTTGCATCTTCTTTGATTGTAAACACCATTTGACACCACTAGCGTGTGATCTTTTGGTAAGCTAGTAGGGACCATGTAATCATTCTTCTCAACTTGCCTTGATTTCTTCACATGGCTTTCTTACCATTTCTCTTCTTGAATGACTTCTTTCATATATAAGAGGATCACATCCATGAAGAAACAAACAAGTTAGATGGCCTTCATCAATTATGTTAGCTTATAAATGTCTCACACAAGCTTCTTGTCTTTTTCCTTAGTAAGCACTTGAACTAGCCTCCAATGATGATGGGAATGGTGATGACAGGGCAGCCTTGAAGATGTGAGGGGCCTCATCTGTGTGTTTAAATATGAGGCCCTTTATACATTATGAATTTGCGACTATTAATTTTTTTTCCAATCATATAGGGAGAGCAAACTATATTCACAAACTAAAATTCACAAACAAACTCAAATAGAAAATGTTAAACTAAACGTGTCATAACAAAATGTCCCTACACATATCACTTACACTAACTTTCTTTGACGTACTAGTCATCTAAAAAAATCACTCTCTTGATTTGAGCTGCCAAAAGTATAATCAAGATGATAATCCAGAATTATTTGCCGTATCTGCTTAATAGATAGCATAGCCAAGCAATGTTCATTCTTTCTTGAGACATGGTGAACGAAAAGAATTTTGTATCAAAATAATTCCTCAAATCTTCTGTGCTCATTCCCAAAACTATTGTTCTTCACTCTTAAATCTCAACTAAACTAGAACTTCTAATGTTTTTTGTCACAAAAAAACTTGTCTAGGGCCCTGCTTGAGATTGAATTAAATTACTATTCTTGATTTTGTTTCCTTTTCTCAAATCAAAAATACTCATAGGCCATGATGACAATCCCCAAATCCACATCCCAAATCCTCCAAAATCTGCAAATATCATACTATAGCTCAAAAACATAACACCGAACTGATCAAACTAATTAAACAAAACCAAAAAGTTGTCTACAAGTACAAAAATAGCCAACAGACATGTCAGAAACCCTCCTCCAACAAAAACACTAACAGGAACCAAAAACACTAACAGGAAAGCAAACTCCACCTAAGTACTGCATACATAACTGCTTCAATTCGAATTTGAACCCATGAAGGGGTTTGATTTTGAGATTTTCATAGCACCATCAGGTGTGCGCACCTTCTTGTTCAATTAAACTATTAAAGCATGAAACTACTACTATGAACCCCAGTCAAAAAACCACTAATTGCCAATTAGAAAGCTGAGAAGCGAATTGTAATTTTGCAAACATTGCAGGCTTAGAGTGGAACTAAGTCAAATTACAAATCCCCATCAACCACAGACAGCCCAGAAACAAAATCCCATTAACCCGGCCCCAACCAATTAAAATACCAGAAATAGATTTGCTCCAATATATTACAATTGTTCATTTGTTCATAAGCAAACAATTTTGAGTGAGTACTATAAGATGTGAACAAACATTTTGTGAACAAACATTTTGTCAAACATCTAAGATGCAAGAATTGACAGCACTACAAAAATAGAAACTATAACAAAAAAAATGACATACGAGGCTCCAGCAGGACCAGCACTTCCAGTTCTACTGTTCCAGTAAACTTCTTGTAGTGTCGTTGGATCGAGGCTCGAGTGCTTCGGTCCGCATTCCAATCCAGACTTCTGTTCACTGCCAGAATTGAGACTTTTATTTCGATTCCAGACGAGACTTCCAGTACAGACTTGACTTCGATTTCGGATTCGAGAGATCGAGAAAGGGTGGGGGTTGGCTGTTGGGTCTTTGTTGAGAGGGCGATTGACGGGGGTTTGCCGACCTAACCTAGTAGGTTTGGGGGAAGAGAGAGAAAGAGAGGTGCAGTGTTTGGGGTTGGGGCCCTAGGCCGGGGCCCAGCCCAAGTCTATTGCACGT
This sequence comes from Actinidia chinensis, assembly GCA_009663005.1. Taxonomy (NCBI): domain Eukaryota; kingdom Viridiplantae; phylum Streptophyta; class Magnoliopsida; order Ericales; family Actinidiaceae; genus Actinidia; species Actinidia chinensis. Next base: position 7,820,642 of record CM018903.1, read on the forward strand.
TAACCTAAGAGGTTTTTTTTTTGGGGAATTTGGGCCCCCCAAATTTGGGATTTTTCGGTGGGCCTAAAGCCTGTGCTGAATTGGCTTCAGCCCAGGGCCGCCCCTGGTGATGAAGAACACCCGGTCTATAAGATGAGGGGGATCTAGATGGAGGAGCTTGTGGTTTTCTTCAACGTCTATGACTCTTCCTCTTCTTCACAGTACAAGGTCAACATTCTAATAACTTTTTCTCTGATCCAACATCGCTTCTTCTTCAAAAGATAAACCATATCTACCATGATCCCTTTCTTTGGTAACGGGGTATTTAACTTGACCCCATAATTTGTCACCATAGCCAAGAAAAAATGCATTTTTCACCTTTATCATCAAGCTTTGTTCTTCTAGCTTCAAAATCTTAGCATATGGCCCAATGACAACCAAACACTCTAAGAACAATGGCTTGAATGAAATCCACGCCTCTTCGAGTCTCAAGTGGAAACTTTTAGTTGGACATTGGTTCGAATAGATAAACAACCCATGCAACTACTTAGCATAAAATTCTCTTGGCACACATTTTCCTTTAAACATACTTCTTGCCATACCAAGATAGTTCTATTCTTCCTTCGGCAACATCCATTCAATTGTGGGTATATGATGGAGTATTTGAGCACAATCCCATGATTCGTTGCAATAATTTCAAACTCATGGAAGTATACTCACCACATGATCGGATCTCAACATTGATGTAGTAGCATTTGCTTATCATGGAGAGTTTGAATCTGAAGTATCAAACCACCTCGACTTCCTCTTAGAAAATACACCCAAGTTTTTTGGCTATAGTCATCAATGAAGTGAGGAAGTACCTATTTTTACCTTTGACGTAGGCTCAAGGACACATACATGGTGGCCACAAGCTCCAAAGGATTTGATACCCTCCATCTCACCTCTTTAGAAAAGCTTAGATTTATGAGGTTTTTCAGAATGCAACCTCCACATACTTCACTAGGATGATCAAGATAAGGCAAATTTTTCACTCTATTGTTGTGTTCTTTGATAAAAGCTTCAACCTAGTAAAATTTAGATGCCTAAACCCAGGTGCTACAAACCAAGCTTGTCATTTAATAATAGTATTTAAGTATTTCATAACATCATGTTGAATATTCAAAGAAAATATTTTATTCTTGGACATTTTTACATAGCAATCAAATTATCACAAGCATCTTTAATGGAGAAAAAGAGAGATTCTTCACACTAATATCATAACCCGTTTCTAAAAGTTGACCCAAACTCAAAATATTGTTCTTCATATCCGAAACATAATAAACATCAAAAATAAAATCATGATTCCATTCTTGAGTTGGATTAAAATCTTACCTTTGCCTTTTACCGGAATCTTGAAGGAGTTACCGAATGTAACAAAGCCTTGCACCGCTTCATCAAGTTCAACAAACAAATTCTTCTTGCCACACATATGATTGCTGGCCAAGGTAATCAAGAAGCCAACACATTACTTAATTTGAATCAACCCATTGTAATGCTAGCAACAAGGTGGACCCAACTTCAATGCTCTCTTTTTCAAATAGTTAACTTGCTCACCAACTTCATACTAGATTTGCTCTACAATCATAAATGTAATGCAAAGTTGGGACAATTAGCGCAATTTCACATTCTCTTGTCTAGGCCCATAAAGATATATGAACGGTTGTAGATGCCTCCTAATCTTCCTCTTCCTCTTCCTCTTCATCTTCCCTTAGGAGCAAAGCATTTTGACTTATTATACCTCCACTAGTGTTTCTTCCACCTCTACATCTAGTCCATAATCTCTTCAATGATTTCATAGCCTTGCAGGATTTCCAAAACTCGACCACGGACCATCTGGCATCTTCTTCCCTCTTTGAGATGTACCCACCTTGCTATTGTCCTCCCGCGTGAAAGTTTGGATGTGAGAGCATTGCTGCAGGGAAATGAGAAGATTTTGTGGTAATCCTTTGCGTATGGATTTCAGTGATGCCATCAATTCACCACCATGATTGTATTAGGTCGTGGACTTTCAATCGCATAACTACATGCTCAAACTTGAGACTTAGAGCCACGTAAACTTTTTCCAGACACATGAACATTTTAAGATTTCACCATTACCTGCTAATCCGATTTACAATGCCAAAGGTCTTGCATAAAGTAATCTAAAATTCAATCCAGATATTCTGTGCAATTCTCAAATCACCCATTAGAAACTTGGAGTCGCACCCTTATCATTACTATCCATGCCTCTTCGTGAGTTTCAAAGAATTCCCATGCTGCTTTGGAATTATCGCCATATGAGATTTTTTCAAAATTTGGACTCATCCAATTCCTTGGTAGATTAGAAACAGTGCTTTCTTTATCTCGTTTTCGAAACTCTTTTGGTGCCGCTTTGAGTTTTGACAATTTTACTTCAGCCTATTTTGTCTTAGGTCTTCCCACCTTTTTAACTATTCCAAAATATTGAGAACCACAAAACCTTCATTTGTATACTCCAATTTTCATAATTATCTTTGCACCAATTTCAAAAATTGGGGCTGAAAGGAAGTATTCATTGCAGCCATCAACACCTCAAGCACAAACAAAACAAATAGAAAACCTAACTTCACCCACAATATTCAAACAACAAGCCATAGGCTCTGATACCACAGATTTGTTGGAAATTTTGGGCTCAAAGTCACACACAAAAATTACCCAAACAATACTCACAAAATGGGCACAAACATAGCACACACAAATCTAATTTAACTAAACAAATGTAGAGCCTCAAGAACCAAATTTCAACAGAAAACAGAGCAGCAAGATATCAACTTATCCGGGCATCAAACATGATTTTTTCTTCATTTAATTTCAGCTTCTTAAAGCCATCTACTTCTCTTCTTCCACTGCAATTTTCAATTTTTTCAACAAAGACCCACACGTCTCTCTCTTTATCTGTTTTTAATAGCAACAAAATAACAAAAGTATGTGTACAAATTGCAGCCATATATTTTACCTACCCATGTTTCTATAAGTACACATTTATACATAATTAGTTTTAAGTTTTAGGCACAAAAGTTATGGATATTATAAAAAAAAAGTTTCTCAAAACTAGACACAAAAT
>CM018903.1:8091244-8093744 GCA_009663005.1 Actinidia chinensis
TGTTGAAAAAATAATGGAAAGTGTTCTAACGTTATTTTCTATTCTTCCATTCCATTCTCTAGCACTTCAATACGCCCTCTCCTAAATTATTTTTTTATATTATCATTAAGAAGAAAATATCCTAGTGATTTTTAATTTGTATTTATTCATACACCTAAAAAATATTTGTGAGCTTTCTTTGCTAACAATTTTATTTAATTCTTGAGAGGATCACCTTGAGTGATTATTGGGGGTTTTATCCCAAAGGGTTCTCTTAAAAATTAGAAGGTTTCTAGTATTTTGTATCCAAGAGGGGAATTTCCTTAAGAGTAGAGGTGCCTAAGTGTGTTAGTTAGAAAGCAAACTTATGAGGGGGGGTGTGGGGTTGAAATAGGTTTGCTACTCTAATGACCAATTAAAAATTTTCTTGAGAACAATAATCTAATATGCACTTCTACTCAAATTTATGTAAGCAATAATAAGATATAGAGAAGAAGGAGCAACGAATTTATATAGTGTTTCGCGGCGAATGCCTTGCCTACGTCCACTCTCTAAGGTCCTCCTTGGGTTTAAATCACTATCAACCATAAGCGCTTTTCGGGTGCTTATCAAACCTTACAACCACTAGATGCTTCTAGTCTTCAAGAAAATCCATCCTCTTCTGGAATGCCACCACTAGAAAAATTCCTAGCCCTTCAAAGCACCCTCTCTTGGAATACAATATATCACCCAAGGTGATCTCTCTCAATAATGAAGTAAATGTAATAAGCAATCAAAGTCACCAACTCGAATAAGAAAATTAATACAATTATATAGCTCCTCTCTAGAGTGGATTGTTCCTCTTTTGATCTTTTTACAAAATAAAGCTCACATGAATGATCAAGAGTTGAAGTGTTTTTCACACAAGTGTAAGATGAAGTTATGTGGTCACTTCAATATCTTCTTAACAACCCCAAGGGTTGCATTATAAGCTCCAAATGAGTTATAACCGTTGCAGCCTTAAATGCTCTCAACTACCAGCGCTTTGAAATCAGCCGTGACTGCAATTTGACGCGCAGGATTTGAAAACTGAAACTTAGACGTCAACTGTAGGTAGTCCTAGGTTCGTCCTAAGTGAACTTATGTCGTCCTATTTTTAACTGTAGAGACGTCCTAATTGCTAGGTCGTTCCCCAAATCCTTCGTCAAAAATGAGGTCTTCAATCTTGAAAATTAGGGTCGTCCACTTTTGAAAGTTTGTCGTCCGCTTTTTAAACTTGGACGTCCTATTCTTAGGTCGTTCATCTAACTCTTTCAAACTTAGGTCGCAACTGGTCGTCGCTTTTTAGATTTAGGTCGTCCGCTTTTGAAACTAGGGACGTCCTATTTTTCTTAGTCGTCATATAAACTTTCTGTCCAAACTTAGGTCTTCAACTGAGGTCCGTCCGATTTTAGATTTAGGTCGTTCCGACTTTTGAAACTAGGACGTCCTATATCTTGGTCGTCTCAAAAACCTTCTGATCAACTTAGGTCTTCAACTTCAAACTTAGGGCGTCAAATCCGGACGTTCTAACTTCCGTGAATTTTGGCGCCAATTTTAACTTTTTCGTTATTTTTACCACAAAACAACAAATCGTTTATTCATATTAAATTAATTGGATATTTTGTTTGAACTCCTCTATAAGTTCATGGGCATTGTACATGTTTTGACTGGGATGAAAACTTATGGATTAAAAAATGATCCGGTTGCGAGACATTATTTAATGCACAAAGTATTTCAGTATCTTGACTTGGGCTATCTCTTTAAAATAATTTTCAAAGTATATTTAACATAGTTTAATATGTATATGTTTAATCATCAAAATCAATTAAAACTTTATGCTAACATAGTGTTGTAAAGATTTTTCAAGCACTCGCAAGCTTGAAAATAGTGGAATTCCAAGGAGGACTTGGAGAGTAGACGTAGGCAAGGATTGACCAAACCACTATAAATCGTTGTTTACACTCTCTATCCCTAATCTTCTTTAGGCTTTCGCATTGCATTATATACTTGCTGTATAATCTTAAATATGCAAGTATTCAATTAAGGAGTAATTAATTTAGAGAATTTAATTATAATAATTTTTAATTAGGCAAATTAGTTACAAACCAATTCACCCCCTCTCGGTTTGCCAATGACTCTAATCTTCTTTTGACTTATAAATACAAATATTAGAATTGTTGGAGAGGTATTGAAGTGCTTTAAATTCTGACAATCACTTATATTCAATATTTTAATCCCTTGATCATTCATTGTGAGTTTGATTTGTGAGAGCTAAATCAATCTAGATAAAAGAGATCTTCATTGTATTAATTGTAGTCTAGAATTGGTGAGCAAGTAATTACTTCAAACTATTGTATGTTATTGAAAAGATCACTGTTAGTGATTATGAGTTCCCAAGAGAGGAAGTCTCTTAAAGGCTAGAGAGAGTTCTAGTGGTTGTAAATGTTGTCAAGCATTCATAAGTTTGAAGATAAAGAATTTTCAAGAAGAAGCTTAGAGA
>CM018903.1:8161244-8163744 GCA_009663005.1 Actinidia chinensis
CATGGTCAACATGGTGATACGGCTTTTCTTTTTTTTCTTTCTTTTAACGTCATTGTAAAAAAAAAACGTAAACGTTCTGATTATGCAGTAGCCCTGGGAATTGCTAGATTTTTGAGGTTTAGAAGTTTGAGCAAACTGCCTTTGACAAGGATGGAAACACAAACATATTCCTAGTATATAGGTTCTGTTCCATAGTTATAAACAACTGATACTCGTACATATATCATTAGGAATGAGGAAGATAACCTCCGAAAAGCATAGTAGCAGTCCCTACTTAGAAACCTTGTGCTATCTTTAATCTTATCAACTTGTCCTCCCACCCAACCCCCAAATTAGATATTGGTGGTCAATGCCAAATAGAAGTGGGGCATTAGACCTCTGTAGACTTATTCACTATTTCGCTTTCTTCCTGATTATCGGCAAATTGTTGATCTGTACTTGTAGCGCCCAGCCGAAAGGAGGTAATTCAAAAAATTCATTCCACTTAGTACACACATTAGCTAATAAAACCTTCGAAGTGATAATGATTTAGGTTGCTACCAAAGAGCCATGGTTCGTGTAGCACAGGTAAGAGGGTACAAGCTGCGGTTGACTAGGGATACCAGCAATGAGCTGAGATAGTATCCCGTCGCCCATGAGGCCCATTTACAGAGATGTGTGGCTATGATTCTGCTAAAGGGGGGCTTGTGAAGAAGAATTATCATGCCAGCCAAGGTGATGGAAAAGTTCAGCTGACCCAGGACAAGTATGCAAAGCAATCCAGAGGAAATGTGATTGGAAGAGGGTCAGTGGTGTCACCAAACCTGTTGAGTGCTACTATTTTCACTTTATTTCTACAGCACTGACAGCCATGGCCAAATAGAGAGGAGAACTAGCCCTGTCCCAATTCTTTGTACATGAGTGATACCATTTCGGTTTTGGTTAAATTTCCTAAAAATAGGATGATTGCTGTGGTGGTGACTTGGTGCAAGGCAGGAATCTCATGAAGAGAAGGAAATACAGGTAGAGAAAGCTGGTGGCAGCTCTCAAGCGCCAATCGTGGGTGTTCACCGGGTGCATGTTGGACGGAAAAGGTGAGCGATGAGCAAGCAGCGTTGAGCATAATTGTAGGCATGAATATGGGAGGATATTAAGTATATCTCACTTCTTTGACTTGTTTTGCAGTGCATGCTAGCAATGGGTGACGGTATTTCTTAACACTGCTCTATCAAGGATTCCAGCCTGGTATGCAGTTGAATTTTAGCCCTTTTCTTTGGCAGGACACTTCGGCTTACCTGATATCAGTTGTACTGGATGGCTTGGGTTCATGCTTCACGAACCCCCCAGCGTGCTGGAATTCCTGGAAGCAAGTGTTGGAAAATTGCTGCCGTCCAACGCCTGTTGTAAAAAGGAGCCAGGCATCAAAAGTGCTTTCAAAAGCAACACCAATACCATTTTGATGTTGTTTGATCCTACCTTTAGCTGGTTGTCATAGGGCTTCCCGCGGGAATTTTGGTCCTGTAGATAGTGAGCCAAGTGAAAAGATTGGAATGGAGATCAATATCGTCGCAGTGGAAGTCCCCCAAAACCCATTGCCAGCCTTTGTTGTCTTTATCCAGACCACAAATGACAGCGATTAAAGCCCACAGGAGAGGAGAATAATGATATTGAAGAAGGGTTGATCTGTTTCCTTCCCGTGGGGGTGTTCTCATTCAAAACTGCTACGGTCAGTGGGAGGAAGGGAACCTTTTATCCCACCAACACCCAATGCCCCAGATAGAGGCCAAAAAAACAGTAATCCTTCTTCGCACCAGCAACATGCTGGCAAGGAGTGCTCCTATGGTTGACTGCAGATTGGCAGTTTCAGAGAGGATATGTGAGCTTGCAGTGTTGATATAAAGGCCTGTGTTCAGTGGTTCAAATATCAGTTGCCATAACCATGGTTATGATGATCTGTGCATGCAGTAACGATCAAATATTTAATATCTTTTAATGATATGAAATGAAGTGCTAGATGCACCTTCTGGGACAACCCACTCACAAGGGAGAGTCCCCACAGATGTTTTGGATCTATGTTGACCACCCTGGTTGAAGGTTGTTCTGAAAAACACAGAGAAAAGCTTGGAGTACGTGTTATAAACAGCCAAATTGTTCAACATGTACATTTAAGCAACAAGTGGTCCAATCTCAATTCTGACTGCATGAGGATCTGGATCACATAACCTGATTTTAGCCTCTTTGTGGCGTGTTTATTGTTGATTCATTAAGTTGTTGTTTCTGTTTTAATATATCAATCTATGCCTTCATACAACTGTATGGCATGTCACATAGTGGACTATACACCCTCATCTTTTTATCACACAAACACGCAGGACCTAGCCAGGAACTCCTTGGTTGTGATTCGACCAAATTACTGGAAGGCGGAATAACATTTATTTTTCTCCTCCTATCTCACTATACTTAATAATTGCCTGGAACTTTGGCACTAATTGACAAGCGATAATCTTCGCAACAGGTGGAT
>CM018903.1:8271244-8273744 GCA_009663005.1 Actinidia chinensis
GGCAAGCTCTCGCATCTCTGTAATTTTGTCCATAACTTTTTACTCCGATTCCTATTGAGTCTGATTTTTTGTGCGAATGGAAAGAAGACTCAAGACTACAATTTTGTCTGCTATAGTATTGGCTGAATCGATCTCTAAGATGGCCAAAATTAAGCTGAATTTACAGGTAAAATCTTTCCGAATCATCACAAGTCTCTCTTATCCGAGCTTGCATAAATATGCTTGAAACATTCGAATGCTTCCAATGATTGTAACATCTTCAAATGCTTGTGCTTGATAACTCATTCCCACATATATTAAGACAATGTGTCACGAAATCTCGGCCAATCAACACACAACCTTACAAACCATCGCCTCCCCCTTTGGCAATTTCGTGACCAAAACCCTATACTATGACTCACATTACATTACAGGAAAATAAAAAATAACAATTATGTCCCCCAATCAACATATCCATCATTTCTACACATACGATAAGAAAACAACCAAACCGATCAAGTGAAGTAGATATAAAAATAATAGATACCAGACTACTCTCCCCTTTTGGAACAATTGACAAAAAAGCACTGGAATTAACATATGAGTAGAAGGTCTCCCCTTAATGTATTCTCCTCTAAAGAACTTATATCACATAAATGTTTTTCTCCTCCCCCTCACATCTTAACCTCAATATACTTATCATCGAAACCCCAAATATATCCCCATAATTCTCATGATGAACGTAATGTGAAAACAAATCAACATCCATTAGCTCAAAGACATCACACAAACATGAGAACAATTCGTCATAAAGTGAGTTAGAAGCTATCCATGACAATGTTAATCAAGTACTCTAATGAGAATCAACATATATAGACCCTAGAACAAGATCCAGGCTGAGTTTCATAATGGAGATCTCCTCTACTTATTGACGTACTAGAAGTCCCCCCCTCATGCTAATCCAATTATTTTTTTTTTTAACATATTTCATCATCAACTTTAATATTCAACCCTATCTCTCCAATTTTTCCACATATGCATTAATAACCATTTGAGGTGTGCTTTCACACACCTGTGGAGCAGGGACCATCTCCTTTTGTCACAAATAAGGTAGCTTCTCTCATACTCACGGTACTCCCTTTTCATCCAATATAAAATAAACTTGTTTTCTTTCACGAGAGGGATACATGTCCACGGTCATTCTAGATTTTCTTTACATGAAGATCATCCTTTATAATTTGCAAAACGATCATAAAATGTGGACTCTAATTTCTAAGGATCTCATGAGGAATGCATCTTTTTTGACAGATCGTAAATATGATAATGATCAGACCAAATTAATTATTGACTCATTAGAATTAAGCCAATGAACCCACAAGAGTCAAGTCTTAAACAATCATTGCATCAATTAAACATGAAGAATATTTTTCAATGACTAGCACAACGCAAATTAAGACAAAACAAATCCTCTTTTTTTTTTTTTTTAAATAACAAAAAATCTTTTTTGGTATTTTTTTTTTTTAATAATAACGCAAACACAACAAAAATATATACAAACATGTCATAGCCTTAGGAGAATAAAATAAGCATGACATACAAATATCCTTGGTTATGTCACCATAAGCCTTACTCAACACGGCTTTCCCCTACAATTTCTTAGGGGCTCTCAAAGATTCTAATCTGATTTTTCTCAACCACATAATAGTCACCTTAGATTGTCAATAAACTCATGAGGGGTGGAGTGTAATCCTAAGTCGATATAGATAATGAAAATTAAGACCTCTATTCAGTTTTATAACGAATATGGCCTAATGTGACCAAGACACACCACATAATGACAAATGGGTTAAAGCTTTGGAGCTTGAATAACTTTAGGATGTTTGGACTTCACTTGAGAGGTAAAAATTGATCATGCACATGCTTAGTCTCCAATCTGGACAATGAGGCCGAATATGACCCTTAACATCACATTGATGACTGTAGAACAAACTAGTAGGCATGATCTTCAATATTTGTCATTGAATTACGTACCTTGAGCCTTCGTAGCATAAGGCTTACTTGCTAGTTGGGAAGATATCGTTGGCCTTCTCTTTGTATCCAATTCATGTCATGTCAAAAAGAGGTCCTTTGTGTCGTTTCCAAATATCATCAAATCTTTTGTGAGCCCGCATTAAATTTCTTGAAAGGATAGATGAACATTAGCAAGTCAATTTCAAGCTTTGCACCTTATCTTCAAATGGCCCTTTTAAACCCTCTTTATCACATTCATCTTTTCGAGAATCTCACTTTGTCAGTCAAGGTTTTCGGTGATTTTTCAATTTGACTGATTTCTACTTGAGTATCGATCTCACCTTTTTTAATAAAGAATCAACCTCGTTCAAAGGCCTCGTTCAATCTCTTACCTCAATTTCACGTTTGCATTGGCAAAACTTGTATGACTCCTGTACAATTGATTATAGCTTGTTGCAACTCACTTATATCTTCAATCATACATATTCTTCTCTACAGACCCAACTACAAC
>CM018903.1:8288744-8293744 GCA_009663005.1 Actinidia chinensis
TAAGCGATGGAGGCAGAATCATCTGGAGAAAGTACCAAAGAATTAACCCCCCACCCCAAGCGAGTCAAAGTAGAATGCAGTGCAGACCCCGTGTTAGTTTGGGCAACCAGAGCAATAGCAGATTCTTTTTATGTCAAGCAAATGCAAAATATCACCCAGCCGAACTCCCTTCAACACGGATCTCCGTGAGATTCTTAGAGCCAAGCATAGTCGAAGAGGCGATCTACACATAAGCTTAATAGCCAAATTGCAGCGGCAGCGGGTAAAGACACATTCCAGCGGGGTCAGCAACTCGCATGATCAGGCCTATGCTGAGGGAATCAGTTTCGAGATAGCAAAAGCCATTCTCTTGAGATATTGAGGAAATGGACCTACTAGAAAAATTTACGCCACCAAAGTTCACACTATACGACGGGAAGTCAAACCTGAGATCCCACATCAGTCACGTCAGACAAATGATGGCGCTCTAGAACCATATAGACATACTGATGTGTCGATTGTTTCAATCGAGCCTAGGTGATCTTGGGTTGAAATGGTTTGACCGGCTTCTTGTAGGATCAATCGAAAACTTCGACCAGCTCGCCGAGTCATTCATAACTTGGTTCGTTACAAACACCAAAGCGCCTAAGGGAATTGGTTCTCTTCTGACACTTAAGAAGAGCAAGACTGAATCGCTCTGCAATTACAATTAATGGAAAACTTTTAATGAGATCGAAGAATATTTAGAGGAGTTAGCAGTAGACAATTACAAACTCGGACTAACTCCTAGTGAGCAAATTTGGAAAAACCTAACACTATGTCTGATCTTTAAGACCTCATGTCTCGGGTTGAAATGTTCGCTCGGCTAGGGGACGGCATTCGAAAAATAGATCAAAACACGAGTTCAACTCCTCGGGGCGAAGGGCAACTCAAAGGGCGGAAGGACGACACGGTCGATCACGAGAGTCGGGTCAGATGGAGGATTAATGTGATTTTCAAGGAACTGATCTATAAGCTCCTAGCTCGAATCCGAGATAAGCTATACTTCAGGAATCCTGAACCCTTGAAGGGAACCCCAAAAGGCGTAGCAAATTATGGAAGTGTTCGTATTATGAGGAGAGAGAACATAGAACTAAAAATTGCCGATCTCTGAAGACCTTCCTAAACCAACTCGTTTGGGATGGACACTTTAAAGAGTTTGAGGATCAAGTAAAAACCAGGCCAATGGAAGCAAAAAAAGTAGAGGAAATTAAGACCAAGCCAAACCCTAGGTTTGACAAGAGAATGAAGACACGGACGACACCCTAAAGGAAGACCCTTCCTAGGGAAATATTCATTAAAGTGGACAAATTTTGACCAATTTGAGTAGCTGAGTTCCCACTACGAGCCGTGAATCCAGAGTTGCCAAACGTTTTGTGGGACTATCGGACCATATCGCAGAGAGTAACGAACTAAATGCCTTATTTTTTAGTCTATAGTTTTGAAACTATAATTTCGCTGGAGGTCGGCTTGCTTGCAATATTTATATCAAACACACTTATCCTAACTTTTTACTTGAAAATTTTCATTTTCCGTTGTTATCAAAACTAAATATTTTCCTTAAAGATTTACAAGAAACCACTCGTCTTGAGACTTACAAGAAATATTTTTTCTTAAAGATTTACTTTGTTTTCCAAAATGATATGTGCTGGGAAAGGACTCCCCACTTGCTTAGGTACGAGTTTGAGATGACTTAAAAAATGCGGGTAAGGTCGTAGAACCGCCAATCATTTGGCTTGAACATTACAAGGTAAGGTTAAAGAAAAGCACTATGCGTTATGAGCATGCCAAAAACAGCAGATCCTCACTAAGGCATGACTTAACTTGTTCAAACGAGTTGTGCCAAGTAAGAAAAAGAACCCATCCTTACAACTTGGTCAAGCAACTATAACGTTAAGGAAGAAATTGTAGAGCTGCATGCGAGTTCCGAGGTCTGTCCCGTGAGATTTGCCTAAGTACACTTGGCAAGAATTTCAAGGGAGTGTTAGCCGAACTTTATGTGAGTTCTGAACTCTATCTTGTGAATATTGCATAAGCATACTTAGCAAAACTTGTTTAGGGAAAGGTTATTCGAACTTTATGCGAGTTTCGAGCTCTGTCTCTTGAGATTAGCCTCAGTACACGAAATAAGAATTTCAAAGAAGAGTTAGCCAAACTCTATGCGAGCTCATACCCCTATCTTATGAATATTGCTAAGTATGCTTAGCAGAATTTTTTGAGAGGAGTTAGCCGAATTCTATGGGAATTCCAAGTTTTGTCCCTCGAGGTTCGCGTAAGTAAACTTAGTGAATATTTAAGGGAAGAGTTAGCCGAACTCTATGTGAGTTTTGAAACTCTATCCTGCAAATATTATCCGAAGTGTACTTAGGCAATATGAACAAGGGAAAACATGCAAGAGGCAAATATCATTCAAACGAGATACAAAAAGACAAATCATTCATTACAAAATAGTTGAACATTGTTCGAATTACAAAATCTAGTTTAGTAGGAAGGAAATTGTTACAAATAAAGGGACAAGTTGGGGAGAAGCCACTTCGGCAGTTACACCGTCTTCTGCTGCTGCCTTGCCATCCTCCGTTGCCGCTGTACCGTCCTCTGCAGCTTCCTCTGCTTCCTGGCCAAGCTCACCAACCACCCCAGGGACCTTTTTCGGGATCTCATCTGCTTCTTCCACCAACATCTCTTCCTCATTAAAATTAGGCAGCACGAGTGAAGAATATGCTTGAAGGGGGGCCATTGACTCGACCGCGGGGGGAGCTGCCCTCCAAGCTGGGTGTTCAAGGGGGACGCTGAGCTTTTTCAAGAAAGCTAGCCAATCATCCTAGAAGATACTAGGGTGAAGATTGGCCAAATGCTTATCATAATTGTCACCAGCTCTATCAATCTCCCGATTGTACACCCGCTCATAGATAGGGCTGCTGGCGATCTTCTCAAGTTCCCCAATTGTTCCAAGGCTTTGTCTAGCTGCTCTTGGATAGTGGTTACCTCCCCATAAGCTTTGGAGACCATGGCGTTGCTAGCATCTCTCTCCTACATAGTAGAAGTGAGCTCCAGCCTAACCTTCTCAATAGCCTCTAAGTCCAGCTTGGCCTGTTTCTATAGAGAGCTTATCTTCTTCTTGGACTTCTTGATCACAGCAGATTGCTCTTTCATCTGTTCTGAGATAGCAGCAGCTCTCTAGAGGCTCTGTAGAGCAAAGACAAGAAAGTGTCAAAGTACTAAAAAGGTTATAAAAAGTAAATTGAAAAGTAACTGAGGTCAAGATGCTTACCTGGAGTTGCTGCATCACAAGCAGGTCCCTAAATTCTTTTGAGCCCTCCTTTGCGAGATCGGCGACATCCTTCAATAGCATGACTACCCATGCAAGGGCTAAGTTGGTGTCATGGTCCTTGGTAGAGCTAGCCGCCATCACTTTTTTGTCAAGCTGAGCTGTGGAGAACTCGAGCTTTCAAAGCTCGGCATTCACACTCGAAGAAGGGAGGTAGGCCGAGCTCATAAACCCATTTTTTCCTTGGACTTTTTAGCGAGAGCCGCCACAAGCTCCTTCCCCTTGCATTTAAGAAGGCCTCCGATGAGCTCGGTTCGACCCCTACCTATGCAGCCAGTGTTGGAACTAGATCAGGAGCTGGCAATAACACCTGGTTAATGAGGGGAACATCTATTGCATGAGGGCCGGCGGCTGGTGTAGACTTATTTTAACCCAAGGTCCTGAATTTTCCCATGTTAACCTTGCCCCGAGCTCACGTTTGTATTGTAGCCTTCCCTAAAGGAATGAGCATTCTTAACCTCTCCCGCAAGCTAAAGGGGCACGGAGACAAGATCGTTTAAATGGTCATTGTCCAAGCTCGAAATGGAGATGGGCATAGCAGGAACCTCTAGCTCGGCCAAGGGAGGCACTCAGTTCTTTTGCCTATTCATCACAAGCTGGTTGATTGCTTCCTCTCCTTCTTTTTCTTCACTATTTGAAGATTCAGAAGAAGTGTAGCTCAACGAACTTGAAGTGATGTCATCTTTTTATACTTGAGCTCAGTGAGGGTTCCCGTTGAGCTTGGCTCAGGAACTTTTTGAGTTGAAGGTGTCACGTTGTGGAACCCAGTCCTCAATGCACAAGGGAGGGAGTTTGATCCTTCTGAGCTCTTTGGCCTTATGCGGGATCACGTGCCGATAGATAAGCTTATACACAAGGATATCGGCTATTGACCTCGAAGCCTGCTTGTTATTAATGGTTGAATGATGTCCCTGCACTTTTTAGACTGGTGTTTGAATTGATCGTTGAAATCTGCACAGCAATAAGAACAGTATCAATATCAGCATAAGAGAGTTTGCAAGTATAAAGATTACATATTCAAAAGCACTTATTGTCAAAAAAGTGACCATTATGCCTCGGGAATGAGTAGAGACCATCATCCTCAATCCAGAATTTCCAATTACCTGAAACCCAAACAAACTCAACGGAAAACAAGTCTTTTTTTGGGTTACTAGTAACCAATCTCGTTTGAGGCTGGCGCAGGTTTCTGAGACACAAGTAATGGTTACCCTTCAAGAAGGATGCGCTCGACTCCCTCTTCGGCTGCACCACAACGTAGACGTGTAGTAGGTCCTCGGCGCTAAAAAGAAGCTGATAGACACCACAAGTACGATTCAAACAAAGTTGATAGACACCTACATAAAGTTGAGGTAACAGCGCGCCATCACCTCCTTCAGCATCAACCTGATTGGGAATATGAGCTCAGCCTAATGAATCACCCAAATATGAATCGGGATGCGTTCCCTATGGCCCTCCACTAGACTGGCATCCTCGTTTGGCCTGGAACGCTCTATTTCAATGTTGGCGGGGATGCCGTGATCGGTCCTAAACTTGTTCAAAATTGCGTCGTCATGAACCAGCACTGAACTCAGTTATAGAAACAAGACAGTCAGAACGAGCTCGGCCTGACAGTCGTGATAAGCTTTTGAAAACAGAGTCATACGAACTCACCACG
>CM018903.1:8351244-8353744 GCA_009663005.1 Actinidia chinensis
AGCTCACTTCTAAACTAATTTAGCTAACTCACAATGAGCCTAAGAGCATCTCCAATAGTTTCTTTGGTTTTGCATTCCTATTTTAACAAAATCCTATTTTATATAGTTCTCTTTTTTTTCACTTCCTAAATATCACTCTCTTGGTCTCTCTCTTAGACTCTAGGGCAATTTTTTGGGATTTTCTTGATGCTTTGGTTTTCGAGTTTTTTTGTATTTAACAAATTTTTTTTATTATTCAATCAAAAATTTATACTTTTCTGATTCTTTTTGACGAGAGAAGTCCAAAAATATAAAAAAAATTATCGAATTTGGGAAAAAGCTCCCAGAATGAAAAAAAATTATCTAAAAAATCATGTAAAAGTGATTTTCTTTTATTTTTAATAAACTTTTTTTTCAAATTAAATTAAAAAAAATTACATTTCGGACTACACTCATCAAGAGAAACTTAAAAAATATAAATTTTAATATAAAAAAGTTCACTAAATATAAAAAAAGCCGAAAACCAAAGCAGGACACCTAAAAAATTTTTAATCACAAACCTGGTCCAACGTATTTTTTCAATACAAAAAAAAAGTTGCGCGAAAGAGTGAACAGTGCCTCTCTAGATGTGGAGAGGCACCGTAACAAAAACTTAAAATAGCGCGTTGAGTGGGAGGCTGCTTGAGTTAGTTTTTTGTATTTTTACTATCTTCTATGTCCAATTGGGGAGGTAGTTGGTGATGCTCTAAGGACTTATTTAGGACAACCTATTTAGCTCACTTTGAGCAATTTTAATTCACTAAAAGCTGCATTGTTTAGCCTAGTTATAAAAGTTGACCACCAATTTAGCTAGCTACTTTGTCTTACTTGGTTTACAGCATCTCCAACAATTTTATGTATTTTGTCGAACCCAATCCCAAGAACTGCAACGTTGACTAGATTACAAAAAGCAGTACAATTTCTACTTTGCCTTGATTATTTTTCATCTATAAGCTCTAGCACTGTTGTTTTATTTTTGCTAGCCATTACGAGATATAATATTTGCTTAATTTGCATTATCCTATGAGAGAGCCAAAAAGAGGAGAGATAAAAGAAAGTGTAATAAATAATATTTTTTTAAATTTATTATTAGTCTCCTTGGGCTGACTTCATTTAGCTAACAAATGTTGTCAATTGTAAAATGACTAGCAAGATGGCTAGCCCGTTAGAGGAACAAAAAGGATGTATTTGCTAGTCGCTTAGCCGATAGGTCTCATTTGGAAAGCCAGTTAGAGATCCCAAGTTATTCATATCGTATGCCAAACAATCAAACTTATTGATGGTATATGTACCGGCAATATCTCGTGCTATAAATGGTCAACTAAAGAAATGGTGATTTTATAATAAAATTATAAAAGAGTTTAGGTATAGAAATTAGGAGATCGAGAACCATAAATAAGATCCCTATATACTTTTGCTGAAGAGCTAAATTCAAGAAACCACAAAATACCAAGTATGCAAACCATAACACATTTGCTTACATTTGTGGCCTTCCATGCACCCAGAATCTTTACCATTTGCTTTTATACAAGGGGAAATGGTTTACCTACTAGGCTAAATTGTTGGAGAAACTTAATAAAATTGTTGAATTTACCTGAACAATTTAAGTTTCTCTTGGTATTTTGGGGTTTCTTGAATTTACCTGCACTGTTTAGCCTAGGCCACAAATGTAAGCAAATGTGCTATGGTTTGCATACTTGGTATTTGGGGGTTTCTTGAATTTAGCTCTTCAGAATCTTATTTATTGTTGGAGACACTCATCAAGAGAAACTTAATAAAATTGTTGGAGATGCTATAAACCAAGTAAGACAAAAGGAGCAAGCTAAATTGGTGGTCAGTTTTTATAACTAGGCTAAATAGTGCAGGTTTTAGTGAATTAAAAATGCTCAAAGTGAACTAAATAGGCCGCCCTAAATAAGGCCTTAGAGCATCACACCCAATTCGGACATATAAGATAGTAAAAATACAAAAAACTAACTCAAGCAGCCTCCCACTCAACTCTCTATTTTAAGTTTTTATTACAATGCCTCTCCACATCTTGGGAGGCACTGTTCACTCTTTCGCACAATTTTTTTTTTGTATTGAAAAGAGAGACGTTGGACCATGTTTGTGATTTAAATTTTTGAGTGTCCTTCAAATGCTTTGATTTTCGGTTTTTTTTTGTCTTTAGTGAATTTTTTTTATATTAAGATTTATATTTTTTAAGTTTCTCTTATGAGTGTAGTCCGAAATGTAATTTTTTTTATTTAATTTGAAAAAAAAGTTATTAAAAATAAAAGAAAATCACTTTTACATGATTTTTTTTAGATAATTTTTTTTCCTTTTGGGAACTTTTTCCTAAATTCGATAAAAAAAAATTATATTTTTGGATTTCTCTCGTCAAAAAGAATCAGAAAAGTATAAAATTTTAATTGAATAATAAAAAAAAGTTTGCTAAAGACGAAAAAACTCGAAAACCCAAAAAAATTACCCAAAGAGAGTC
>CM018903.1:8371244-8373744 GCA_009663005.1 Actinidia chinensis
AGTACGGCCTAGTTTTTGGTGAATCTTCGATACTCCCTGAAATTTTGGAAGAGGTCAAAGACAGAGCGTCATAGCAAGCTGGTGCTTTCACAAGAGCAAGTCACAACCACGCATCGGTTGGCATGTTTTTGACTCACAACGGGTGGAACTCGCCATCGAAAGCAATTTGCAGTGGGGTGCCGATGGCATGCTGCCCCGTTCTTCGCGGACGCAATCAATTGGCCGTACTGCTGCAACCGAGTGGGGAGTCGGAATGGGATTGACAACGACGGTGAAGAGAGAGGAAGTGGAGAAGGTAGCTGAGAGAGTTGATGGAGGGGAAAACTAAAGAGATGGAGAGAAAGACCTTGAAGTGGAATACATTTGCTTGATGAAGCCGTGTAGCCTATGGGTCATCTACCTTGAATTTGGATAAGCTAATTGAAGAATGTTGCTCTCAAGCCTTAGTCTGTCCTTGCCTTCCTTTGGGAAAAATAAGTGCCCAGAATGGGACACGCCTGTACACCGTGTTCCGTAAACTGTTTCTGTGGCCGGATTCTGTGCCAGTAGATTGTTGTTTTAAACTGTTGAGTGATTTGAATTAATTGTGTTTTTTTGTATGGTAATAGTAATTGTCCGTACTCAATGGTACTATAAAAAAAATACAGAGAGTTTTATAATTTAAAAAATAGATAAGATATAAATGTTAGATATATTACATACATATACGAAACAAATACATTATTACAAATTTGAGAACAAATTAGAAATTATAATAATTTAAAAAAAAATTGATAGTTTGGAAGAAATGAGAGAGAATGAAAGGTGTGTTTTAATTATTTTTTGTAGGTCCCACTAAAAAAATGATCTAATGGGTACAACATATGCCTAATTTTATAGATTTTTTGTCCATTGGATAAGAATTTATGTGGGTCCTATATTTTTTAGAAGAAGGAAGTGATAGTTTTGAGAGGGAAAAAAATAGTATTAAGTAAAATTTCAGTTGTAGATTAATTCAAATGAATTTCAACTATAGATAGCGAGAGATAAATTTGAATTTAAAATGGTTAATTTGTATATATATATGTAATAGTGAGAGAGTGAAGAATATTGTTAATTCAATTTGGCATTCTTATTATTAATTTGGTTTGTGAAATGTCACATGGCCTTAATTTGGTTTCTTATGTAAATGTGATGCAACTCCAATCATCCATAATGCTCCTTGTTTTCTGTCGCATGCGTTTGCATTTACTTGTGGTGTTAATTAAGGAGGTTGAGCTCTTGGAATATTCCATTCCTATATTTGTTTAGGAGAAAATAATATAAAATGGAGGGTTATGTAAATAGTGAGTGTATCCAATTTATGTTGAAACAGAAATTGGATTTGGCGGTGGCTTCAATAAGTAAAAACGGTACATTTTGAGATGCGTTATTATGTTGTTTTTTTAAAAATAGCATTTGTCCTACAAAAAGGCGCGCTCGGTTACAACAAATTTATCTTCAAGATACAACAAATCTCGAACTCTTGGTTCTTATTGTCTGTGTTTGCACAAATAGAGACAGTTAGAATATTGCGTAATTTAAAAAACGAGATTCTAGAATCACTGTTTCTGCAGAATAACAAAACTTCAAAAAAAATGATCAAAAGTATATTTTTGTAGACATGAAATAATTATGCATTTTTGTAAGTGATTATGGTCTAAGTTTGGTGATCTATTTATAGGCTACAGCACACCCGTTCAGTCACAATTATTTGCAACTAGTTGTGACCATTGGATCAATCTGTACAGTCACAACATTTCGGATTTGATTATATACATCTGATCACGCTGGTTACGATCAATGGTTGTGATCTCAACATCACTAACCATCGCACCCCTTGGTTAATTAACCACTAACGGTCAATTAACTCGACCACCACGCGTGTGTCACGTCACCACCAACAGTAACTTAATTCGACTGCCACGCGTGTGCCATGTCACTATAACTTGTTGGTAAGTGCAAAATAGAAAAGGCGTGCATGGCCAACGTACAAAAGTGCAGTATCAAAGCGCCACATTACAGTCACACAATCCATTGTCACGCACTCACACGCGCAGCTGCGGGTTCATGGTATAAAGTACTGGCTTCGCCAGTTATGATGTGAAGCATCATAGCATTGCCACTTTAGAGTCAAACATATTTAACACTAAATGTGTTTTCATATATAGATAAGAAAAAATGTTCTTATCTAATTAATGTGGGAAAACATCTACATAAGAAATGAGCATTCTGAAAGCTAAGAAAGTTTTACAAAAAAAAAAAAAAAGATTAACACCTTTAATATTTTAAAAATCTCTAACAATCCTCCACTAGTTTTTTTACAAGGAATTATGCATATATGAATAGTGTCTCACAACTTCAACCACTCACTTAGTGAAAATACTTCAAAACTAATAAGCGATAGTAAACGTATATTTGTATCACTATCACAATGCAAAAATATTGGTGACATAAGCTTAGGCCACGTTAAAATTTTTAA
>CM018903.1:8378744-8381244 GCA_009663005.1 Actinidia chinensis
TGGTAGTGTTTTATGTTTACGTGAACAAAAAAGGTGCATTATTGAGCGCTTTCTGGCATTGTACATGTGGGGATACTAACACCTTATCACGTAAAGCATCTATTGAGGTTCTTTTTTCCAAACATGGATTGGAGGAGTCCAAGTTTGCCGCGGGTCCCGGTTATGATGGAGTTTAGCAATATTGCAAGGTGATTCAATGGCCTAAAAAAGTTGGATTAGGTTAGATAATAAATCGGCTTTTTATGTACATGGCTTTGGCATCAACTTCAATTGACCATTGTAGCAGTTGCCAAAAGGCACAAGAAATTGGTTTATCCTTTCACTTACTTACAAGTTTGTCAAATAGTGTGGGGGCCCTATGATAAAGTAGAGATATTCTTCGAGAGAAACATTTTCAAAATCGTTGAAATGCTGAAAGATTTGAGTGGTGTGATGAATTGAATGAAATGAAAATTATGACGGGGCGAGGCGGCTTGGAATCAAGAAACAAAAAAAAAAAAAAAACATTGAAAGAGTAGGAGAAGACACACGTTGGAGTTCACATTATTACTACCCTTTTGAGTTTGATTTGCTCTTCTCTTAGGTGATTGATGTTCTTGAAGTGTTTTGAAAAAGAGAGGGGCGCACTTTTAGAGCAAAAGGGCCCGAAGCAATAATCTTTGGATGCTATCCAATCTTTTGATTTGTATTCCAGTTGTACTAATGAAAGTGTTTTGGGAATTACAAATGGAGTTGTCACAGGTTACAAAAGAAAGATCAAGATATTGTAATCTGTCTTATTTTTTATTTTGACGTTCTTTTGTGTAAAGAAACATTTACTATAATAGATAGAATTTTGAGTATTATCGTATTCATTATGTTAACCTAGAATTTATCATTTTATTAGTGAAAAATTTTTGCCCTCCTAAAATAAATTCCTGGGTCCGCCACTGAACTGGTGAGACAAAGACTGTTGTGTCTTGAAATAATATCTTGGAAGGTCCACTTAAATTTGGTGGTCTTTTTCCTAGGTCTCCATAATAATTCCAACTTTTGGGTCACATTTTTTCTTGGGACGTACCACATCCTTGATCTGGACGTGTGTCTAGTGGCGGACGCAAGAATTATCGAGAGAGGGGTTTATTATTAAATATGACATTTTTTAATTAATTTTTTGGTTAAAATATTTAGGGGTCAGCTTCAATGGACTAATAAAAAAATAGTTAAAATTAATAAAAAAAAATTAAAAAAATTAAAAAATTTTAATTTTTTTTCTCAAATATTTGGGGGGCCGTGGGCCCCCGCCCCCTATGTCCGCCAATGCGTGTGTCCCGACAACATTATACGCGGTTATGTTTCGTTCGATTTAGGTGTTCCGATAAGAAAGATGGTGAATAAGATATAACTATACAACTCATATTCATGTTCATTGGATTAGAGCAATATTTAAGTGATAAGAATTGACCCTAATCTAATCTAATGTTGTATTTGAAGCAGTGACGGAGCCAAAAAAAAATATTTAGAGAGGACAATCATTGAAAAAAATTTATGGGAGCATTTATAATTTTTGAAGGAAACAAATTAAAAAAAAATTTAGGTAAAAAATAAATTCAAACTTGAGGGGAGCAGCTATCCATCTTGGGCCTATGCTGCCTCCGTCCCCTGCCTCCATCAAGTATAAACACTCAACTACTTGTTAAAAAATAATTATTTTTGCTCAATAATTTAACTGGCGTTCGTGTCTCTTTTAATATCGGAGGATAACTACTAGACTATTCCGACGGGCAGGTCTTGCAGCTTGCAATATTGTCTTGTACACAAATGGTGGGTTGGTCTGCCACGTGTTTCATTTGGCAATTGCGTGTCAAAGTTGATCTGACGACAAGACACAGTCAATAAAGAGATGCTTCACCAACGTCGTTAATTTAGATTCGTATCAAGCTGGTTGGCGGCTCGAAACGTCAAGATCGAACTTAGAAATATAAAAAGAAAGATATCAATTTTAAAACTATTTCTTCTGACATATTCAGGCTCCGTTTGCACCAGCTTTTTTCAGTTTTTTTTTCTGGTTTTTTACATAAAATAAGCAAAAAACTAATCCAGAGTTGGCTGTTTGCTTTTCTTGGGATATTTTGCTTTGTGCTTTAGTTTAGCTAACAAAATAAAACCACAAAAAAAAAATTAAAAATTCTTGTCTTTTTAGTAGCAAACTTAAAAAAAGCTTGGCTTTTTTAAGCATTACCAAACGGAGCCTCAGTTTTGTAAACAAAACCATGAATAAACGAACTAAATAAGAATAAAATTCTTCGCAAAATGAAGATAAGATTCACGTTGATGTAGATTAAGATTTAGTTGGGTTTGGATGCAAAAAAATTTAATTAAAAAAATAAAAAAAATTAAATGAATCTAACGATTTCATATTTTCTTTTCTTTTTACAAATGTCTTTTGAGTTCTGAAATTATCGATTCAAATACAACTTTAAAGAAAAATTTCTTGAAACAAGAAAAGTAAGGGAAAAAA
>CM018903.1:8466244-8471244 GCA_009663005.1 Actinidia chinensis
TTAAATTTTTAGATGAGATATCCATTTAAAACGAATTCTGATTGAGATCAACCTAAACGGATTTACAATTTACAAATTCAAATCAAATACAAATTCATTTGACAGATGGGCAGATGGGCAAATACAGAGTCATTGGAATAATGTGGATCTTTTTTCAGGTATCAAGATTTGCCCATTTCAGATGACTTTTCCATTCCCCCGCACCACCACTCTTTCCAACATTTTCCTTCCACCTGCACACGCCTAAATTATACTTCCATGGCCCTACTTTCCCCATCTCATTTAAAGAGAGAGGTGTTTCTCCCGCCTCTCGTGTCAGATGCTCCGGGCCCCACTCCTTGTTCCCTTATAAAAATACCATTATACCTTGCTCTCTCTCTCTCTTCAGTTTTTTATATATTTTTTTAATTTTTTTCCCGTTAATTTTGGGAAAAGTTGTTAATTTTTCGATCAAAATTTTACACTTCTCCGATTTTTTGATGAGAGGAATTGGAATTATAAAAAATTTTATATTATTTTAACTTTTTATTTTTAAAAGAAAAGTATAAAATTTTAACTAAAAGGTATAAAAAGTGTACTAAAAATAAAAAAACTCAAAAATAAAATTAACTAAAAAGTCTCATAAAAAGAAAAAAAAATAGCCCAAATTTGGCCGTAATAATTTTTTTTCGTACAATATTTCTAAGCAAAGAAATAATATTTCTAGCCCAAAATAACTTCTTTTGTTTGTTTAGAAATATTGTATAAAAAAAGTTTTACGGCCAAGTTTGGGTTAGTTTTTTTTCTTTGTATGAGACTTTTTAGTTATTTTAATTTTTAATTTTTTTCTTTTTTAGTACACTTTTTATACCGTTTAGTTAAAATTTTATACTTTTCTTTTAAAAATAAAAAATCTTGTGTGAATTTAAATAAAAAATCAAATTTAGCTAATTTATCAAGTTGAAATAACATAAAAATTTTTATAATTCTAATTCCTCTCGTCAAAAATTCAAAAAAATATAAAATTTTGATCAAAAAAGTTAACAAACTTTTTACAAAATTAATGAAAAAAAACTCAAAAAAAATTAGAGAGAGATAGAAGTGAGAGGGGGCATAATTATATTTTTACGAGGGGACAAGGGATTTGACACGGAAAATTGCTACTCCCCCTCTCCCATGTCGAACCCTCCCCGGGCCCCACACGCTTTTTCCCCTTCAAATTACTTTTATGCCCTCATCCCACAAATCTCTCTCTCTCTCTCTCTCTCTCGTTTTTTTTTTATTAGTTTTGTTTTTTTTTCATTAATTTTTTTTATCAAATTAGTTTTTTTTCATTATTTTTCTTTTTGGATAAATATTTTTTTTATTATATGTTGTAATTTTTTTTTTTTTTTAGTTATAAATTTTGTGAGTCAGTATTTATAAAAATTTATAAAAAATTAATTAAAAAATATTTTATTTTAAGTTTGGTTTAATTTGTTTTAGTTTTATTTCTTTTTTCACATTAGTTTATTTTTATTTATTTTTTATAGTTTTATTTTATTATTTTTATTTTATTTGGTTTAGTAGATTTGGTTATTAATTGTTAATTAAAAAAATGCCCAAACACTTGACACATGTTTTTTTATTATTTTTTGTTTGAAAAAAAACTATTTTTTTTATTAGTTTTAATTTTTTATAATAATGACTCATAAAATTTACAACTAAAAAATAAAACAAAAGATTTTAAATATATAATAAAAAATATATATATTTTAAAAAAATAAATTAATAATGAAAAAAAACTGGATAAAAAAATTAAAAAAACGGTGTGGGGGGGGGATGGGGGCGGGAGGGTCTGACACGGAGAGGGAGAAAAGAAAATTGCTTTCCCCCTCTCCCGTGTCAGACCCCTTCCGTGTCGGACCGTTGGTCTCCTTAAAATTAATGTTATTATGCCCCACCCCCAATCGATGTTCTCTCTTTTTTTATTTTTTTTATTAGGTTTTGTTGTTTAATTATTTTTTTATTTCTTTTATTAAATTTATTTGGGTTTATTGTTTTCTGTTTTTTATTTATTATATATGTGTAATTTTTTTAGTATGAACTTTGGGGAGCTTATGGCGATACAATTTCTCAAAACTCTAAAAAAAAATATTTTTAAAGTTTTTTTTAATTTTTTTTTCTAGTTTTGTTTATTCTTTTCTCGTTTTGTTTTCTTTTTTCTTTTTTTTTTTTCGTGTTTGCTTGCCGCTCCCTGCTGCCATGTCCTTCTGAGACAGTGTTCCTTTGTGGTACGCGTCGTGTCTGTCCCTCCCTCCGCGGGGGCCGCCGAGCCTTGGCGGTCCTCTGCTTCCTTTTGTTCTTTGTCTGTCTTTTGTGTTGGCTTCTCCTGTCTTTTTCTGCCCTTGGGTCTTTTTTTTCTTTTCGTTCTTTTTTCCGTTTGTACTCCCCCTCTTTTTTCTCTTTTTTTTTTCCTCTACCCATAAGAGACCCCTGTTCAGTTTTGTTTGATTTCTCCTCTTACCTAGCTTCCCCAAAACATTGCTTTCTCTTGACCGTGCCTCACTCATTTAGATTATAGTTTAGTTTTTATGTTCCCCAGAGTCAGCCACCTATTCGCCTCTAGATCCATGTGCTTCCTCCCACATTCTCTCGAGTTCTCCTTTTTTTGTACTCACCCCCCACTCCCCCTCCGAGCGCATTCCCCCCCTTACTCCCCCTCTTTCTTTCCCCCCTTTCACCCCTTCCTCCCGCCCCCCTCCCCCTCCCCCCCCCCCTGCTCCCCCCCCTTCCCCAACCTCCCATACAAGTGAGACTACAACCCCACCAACTTCCCCTACCCCTCGTCATTATTCATCCCCCCCCCCCCCCTTCCCCCCCGGGGGGGGGGTTGGGAAGGGCAGAGCCCCGGCGGCCGGCCGGCCCAACCGGCCCGGCGGGCCCGGGGCCCCCGGTCCCCTTTGGGCACGAGTTGGGGCCGTACCGCGCATGGAGACCGGGCCTGCCCTGCCCACCCGCGGCGGGGATACCACACACCCGCCGGCGCGCCCCGTCCTTGGCAGTCGCATCCTGCACGTGATGCCCTCAACACTGTCAGGCACACTTTTGCACGTGAACGTCACCGAACGCCGTGTTGTACACAGACCACACCCCCGAACCACCCGTGACCGTTGTGGCAATAACACTTTTACTGAAAAAACACATACTATGGCACACACAAATGCCTTAAACCAACATCA
Organism: Actinidia chinensis; assembly: GCA_009663005.1. NCBI lineage: Eukaryota > Viridiplantae > Streptophyta > Magnoliopsida > Ericales > Actinidiaceae > Actinidia > Actinidia chinensis. The sequence goes on from CM018903.1 coordinate 8,469,445, forward strand.
GACGGGTGAGACTGTACCAAACGACCAACCCCGCCGTTTTTGGAGCACTGGGAGGGACAAAATGTGCAAATACCAAAAAATTCAAACCAAGAACAAACAGATTTAGATCGGCTTGAATTTTCATGAAACAGCAAACCCACTTCCAATTAAGGAGAAGAAGTTGTGGATAAAACCACATAACCCTCCACACCACGCCCATCCCTCTCTCACTCTCCACAAGAAAAAAAATGACAGCAACCTGGACGGAAAAAATGGCAATAAACAATGAAACACCAACACAGCAAACAGAGCCACACCAACAGAGGCACTCCTCCCCCTCCTCTCTCTCTCTCGAACTCGAAGACCTCCACCACCGCCTCCCTCCGTCTGCCGCCGCCTGCGAAATCTCCACGCCAGTATCTTTTCCGCACCTCCCGTAGTACGTTTCGTTGAGCCGCCTACGCAGTGACTCTAGATTCGTCGATCTCGTCGGGGTGGAGGAGCTGACGCGGAAAACCACCCCAACCTCCCCTTCCCCTTTTCTCCCTCTCCAATCGAAAACTTCGTTGTGCGGGAAGAACACGATGGGGAGAATTGGGGCGACTCGAGGTTTGCGAGGTTGTTCTTGTTGACCCTGAGGTGCTCAGTTGAGGAAGGAACCGAAAGCCGCGCACCCCTTTACGTTGCCACGCGGTACTACAGTATGGAGAAAAATCAAACAGAACACTGGGCCGGCGCCATACGACTTTTTTCTCGGACGACCACACCAATCCGACAAGCATGGCAAGAGTCATTGGGCAATGAAGATAGTGAAGCTCCTTTAGGTTTGACCATACCCCCACACCCAGTCCGTGGACAAACAATTGGATCGGACGGACAAACCCTAGTGTCACCTTGCGTCACCTTGCAAAATTCAATGCCGCATATTTTTTAGGATTGATGTTAGATGCTACTTTAGCACCTTAGAATTGGTGGCACATTGTGATGACTAAATGCTGTTATTGCTGTGACACCTTTATATGTGTCACAAACTGTTGAAAAGTAAGCATCCAATAGATGTGTTGTGCTTTTGTGTTGGATGATCGTATTTGGGAATGATGGATGTGTTTGATGGTTTATGTGAATCGATATTTAGCATATCAATTTTGGATTTTACAAGATGTTTGCCCTCAGATGATGTAGCTGTTTGTCTTTTTTTTTTTTTTTGAACAAGTTCTAAGAGAGGAGAGATTTAATGTAAAGGCTTCGAATTTTGGTTGGGTAATTTTTTTGACAAGAAAAAGGAAAAAAAAAAAAAAAAAATGGCTAACAAATGAAATTTCGCCATAGAATGGGCATTGAAATATATAGCAGATTTATCGGCCTTACACCTTACATGGAGCAAAGGGAAGATAGATGAGAGCAATCTTCTACACGTAGGGAATCAAAAAACCAGTTAGAGCTTATGCCTATTCTGTAAAACAAAAAAATGCCATTATTTGTAACCAAAAACGAGAACATTTACACTGAGGTCATAACCGAAGAAATCAGAGGAAGCAACTGATAACATTGATATTGGACCAAAAAAAATGGTTCCATGGGTTTTTTTTTTTTTTTTATTTTTTTAGTGAAAATCTTTCTTGGAGACTGATGTTTAATGTTGTCTTAGACATCAATGAGATCAAATGAATAGGCTACTTTTATTTTCAAATCAGCTGGAAGCTGCTGCATTTGTGTTGCAATAGAGGGAGTAACCCTGGAAACATTTGCTGAATCTTTTCTAGCCTCTTTGCCATTGTTTTCTGACAATCAGCAAAATAAACAGAGATCAATTTATGAGAT
>CM018903.1:8501244-8511244 GCA_009663005.1 Actinidia chinensis
GAAAAGGAAAGAACAAATCAATCTGTAACTACAACAGACGGTATTGGAAAACTTACAATGAAATAGAAGAGTGCTCCGAGGAGTTGGCGGTGGTAAGGGCTGACTCCTAGAAAGAGGCTCTGGTAGAATTTGACGCTTAACCCTCCAACCAACCTCTGAGACCTCATGTCCCGGGTCGAGAAGTTTTCAGACAAATGCCGTCCATTTTTAAACTCCTTCGCAAGAATGTAATTTTCTCATGGAACAAGGAGTGTGAGCTCGCACTCCAACAATTCAAAAAGTACCTAACTGAACCGCCACTTCTTTCCACTTCGGATGGGGAAAAGTTGCTATACGTTTACCTCGCCATCTCTGAATACGCCGTTAGCTTAGTGCTATTAAGGGAGGTGAATGGAGAACAGTACCCGATCTACTTTGTTTGCAAAACGTTTACGGATTACCAAACAAGGTACCTGCCATTGGAAAATCTATTTGGCTCTGGTTTTAACTTCGTGAAAACTCATGCATTACTTTAAAGCACACCCCATAGCTGTATACACTGAGCTTCCACTGAAAAATATTTTATCAAAAGCTAACTTATTCAGCCGACTTTCAAAATGGGCCATCAAGCTCGGACAGTCAGATATAAAGTTTTTGCCTAGGGCAACAATTAAAGGGTAAGTTCTTTCCAATTTTGTGGTAGAGTTCTCACCCTGGGTTGTGAGTCCAGAACAAAGTTGCCTTGTTTTTGCACACATAGGGGAGAAGAGCTCAAGGGCAAAACCTTCCAAAACCCAATCTAAATTTAGGGGTCCAGAGGTTATTCAAGAACCACCCCAGACTTCCTAAACCAACGCCGTTGGGGAGATGACTAAGGGTGTGTTTGTTAACTATTTTATTTTTGTTTTTCTATTTTTGTTTTGTTTTTTTAGGAATGAGAACAGAAAACTTGTTTGTACTGCAAAAAATAAATGAAAATAAGGCAAAATAACTTTCACTATTTTTAAAAATAGTGAAAACAAGAAAATGTTATTTTTGTTTTGTTTTTAAAAAACTTTTACCCAAAATTTTTTCATTTAAATTTTTTCAAACCCCCTCACACCTCCAACCACCACCACTGCCACCGCCGCCACCACCGTCTCCTCCTCCCACCACCACAACCTCCTCTTCCACCACCACCGCCACCGCCGCCACCGCCACCACAGCCTCTTCCTCCCCCCACCACCGCCATCACCTCGGCCACCGCCTCCACCACCACCATCTCCTCCTCCACCTCCATCTTTTTTTAAAATAGTTTAAAAAATATGAGCACAAACATATTTTTGTTTTTAAATAGTTTAAAACTAGGTGAACACAAACATATTTTTAGTTTCTACTTTACAAAAAACAAAACAAAACGAAATAGAAATTAAACAAATAGAAAAAATAAAAAAATAAAAATGTTACCAAACATCACCTAAGGGTTTAGAGGTTATAGCAGAACCACCTTAGATCGACCCCACTTTGGATTGGAAAATGTTCGTTGATAGGGCCAAGAACAATTTGGGGGCAGGTGCGGGAATAGTATTAAAGATCCCGAAAGGGGCAATTTTCAAACAGTGCCTCAGACTGAACTTCCCCACCATAAACATAGAAGCCGAGTAAGAAGCCTTCATTATGGGACTACAGGCCTCTAGCAAGTTAAAGGTTCTCGAGCTCCACATATTTAGTGACTCAAAATTAGTCGTCAACCAAGTCATGAAAAAATTTGAAGTTCGGGACGCCAAGATGGCTAAGTACTTGACGGTAGCAAAAAACCTCCTCACCGAATTTAGAGCAATAAAGATCGAGCAGGTGGAGAGAGACCTGAACTCGCATGCAGACATACTAGCAAGCTTGACATCAGTTTTCAAAGGAGAGGTGGGAAGAACCATTGTAGTCAGTCTAATCTCAGCTCCCAGTCTCGAGACGCCACACGAACTCGTCTTAGTTAATATTGAGCTGGGACTAAGCTGGATGGACCCGATTATCAACTTCATATACCATGACAAGTTGCTAGAGGATAAAAGAAAAGCACACAAAATTCGGGTGAAGGCAGTACATTTCTGGATCTCTCCATTCGAGGATTTGTACAAAAGGTCATATCTGGAACCATACCTGTTGTGCGTTCACCCGAGCCTAGTCAAAGACGTGCTTTTTGAGATTCACGAAGGAATGTGCGAATTACACTCGAGGGGAAGATCACTGGCTCACCAAGCTCTCACCCAGGGATTTTGGTGGCCTTATATGCAAAAAGACACCCAAGTGTATGTTCACAAATGTACCAATTGCCAGCTCTTTTCTCCCCTGATTCATCAGCCAACAAGGGACTTGACCCCTCTCACCAGTTCATGGCCCTTTGCCTAGTGGGGGATGGACATCATGGGGGTCTTTCCCTGAGCTCGGGGAATAAGCGATTCTGTTAGCAACAATATACTACTTCACGAAGTGGGTGGAAGCTGAACCACTGACCCAAATCAGGGAGATGAACGTGATCAGATTTATTAGAAGAAATATTTTGTCTAGATTCGGCATCCTCAAAGCATTCATATTAGACAATGGAACCCAATTATTGGCAAAAAAGTTAAAGACTTGTTGGAACAGTTAAAGATTGAGTTTTACAACTCAACACCGAGCTACCCTCAATGCAACAGCCAAGCCGAGGCCACCAATAAGACAATCATGAACGGGAACAAGAAGAGGCTCGAAAAGGCCAAGGGAAAGTGGGTCGAGGAACTGCCAAACGTTTTGTGGGCCTATCGGACCACACTGCGGAAAGCAACAAACGAAACGCCTTACTCTTTGGCTTTCGATTTTGAAGCTATAATTCTGCTGGAGTTCGGTCTGCCCATAATACAGACTGAGGCTTACAACGCCAGTCATAATTAAGAAGTCCTAGCTCAGAACCTCGACCTTGTAGATGAAATAAGAGAAAATGCACTCATGTAGATGGCTGACTACCAGAAGTAGCTAGCCAAAATATACGACCATAAACTTCAACACAGATAATTCTCGGTTGGCGACCTTATTTTGAGGAAGGTTGTTGGAAACACCAAGGACCCAGTGGACGAAAAACTCTGCCCCAATTAGGAAGACCCTTACAAGATAGTCAAGCTCACTAGCAAGGGCGCTTACTATCTCTAAGACTCAGAAGGCAAACAAGTCCCGAGACCTTGGAATTCTAACAACTTGAAAAAGTATTACCATTAAGATGTAATCTTCTCCATCGAGCTCAAATTTATATCAATACACTTGTTCATATTTTGACTGCTGGAGTATTACTCAAAACTACCCGAATGAAGTGCAATTAGGGACGAGTTAATCGAGTATCGAACTCTACCTCACAAGATTTGGAATTATGCCAAAGTTCACTTAAGTAGGAATTTAAAGAAGGTTAGCCGAGCTTAAGCGAGCCCCGAACTCTGCTTCATTAATTCTGTCCAAGTTCAGTTAGTAAAATTTTAAGGAAGAGTTAGTCGAGCTACCAAATGAGTTATGAGCTCTGTCCAACTGATTTGCCCAATCATACTTGAAAACATTTTAGGAAGAAGCTAGCCAAGCTCCAACGGGTTCCAAGCTCTACCCTCGAAAATTCTACCAAAGTATACTTGGTCAAAAAATTCTTTCATGGAAGAGTTAGCCGACCTCCAAGCGAGCTCCGAACTCAACCCCGATAAGTTTTCCTTTGTGTTCTTGACAAAATTTGTGGAGGGGTTAGCCGAGCTCTAATTGATCTCCGAACCTTAACCCGTAAGCTTTGCCAACTGATTTGCCCAACTATACATGGAAAAATTTTAGGGAGAAGCTAGCCGAGTTCCAAGCAAGTTCCGAGCTCTACTTTCAAAAAATTTTCCAAAGTATACTTGGTCAAAAGATTGTTTGGAAAATTTAGTCGAGCTCGAATACGTACTCCGAGCTCCATCAGTCAGTTTTCGAACATCATTTCACGAACCAAACCACACACAGAAGTATAAATTTCGAGAAGAGGAGAATACAGGCAAGATCAAAAGCCAATTTTATTGATGCACAAGATCAGTCAATTACAAGGCTGGAGTTCGTTTATTACATTCAATTGTCCAAAGTACAACTTTATTCAATTATATGACTATGAAATTACAAAACCTATTCTAACACGGGCAACCGAGCTTCAGCGCTTCAAGGAGACAACCAAGCAGTGCTGGAGGATCTTCATGGAGTGTAGCCCAGAGAATGAACATAATCCGGAAGTTTTTACTGAGATCACACACAATCAATTACAAAACTGCCCGAGCCGAATGCCTGAAAGAGGTGGTCAAGTTTATATTGCTATAGGCATGCCAAACTTAAGCATTGCAATATTAGCTTCTTCTTCTTCAACCTCTGGCACAAGCAAAACCAGTGGAAGAGTTTGTCGAATTTGGCCGGAAAAAGCTAAGCTGCTCGTTACAGACCTTTGGGAACAAAAGGTTCCCAATTTAGATCTTTTAGGAACAAAAGTGGATGTGAATCAGGACCATCTTAGTAGAAGAATGCCTTGGGGCCTAAATCTGAAGACCATCGACTCTAATTTTAGTGAGAGAAACTGAATTAGAGGGATTGGAAGGTTGAGGATGCAGAAATGAAGGCAGGATCTACTCTATTTATAATGTAGAGGGAAGCCAAACATATCGTCATTAATGGGGAGACTAACAATCTACCATTAAGACGGAAGACATGTGAAGAGGTGAGGCGTGAATCTGGACGCAACATTTTGCGCATTAATTGGCGTCAACCAGCTCACAAGAGGAGGACACATAGCGTATTCTATACACATCACGTATCCCATCCGTCATAAATACCGCCATTAAAGTAGGAAGCGAACCACCATCCACGCACCGAAAGGAAGAGGCGTGCACCTGGACGCGACTCTTCGCGTATTAACTAGTGTGTCAACCAGTTTTTAACAGGGGCAAAACCGTGCATCCCTTATAACGTCGCATGTCCCATCAGATGTGCATACAATCATACTGAGAAGTGACTTGAGGAAAAGTTAGCCGAGCATTGTGATTGCTCTGAACTTTGTCCAATAAATTTTTCCTTTGTTCTTAGAAAAAATTCGTGGCAGAGTTAGCTGAGCTCTAAGCAGTCTCTGAGTCTTGCCCCGCAAGCTTTGCCAAGGAACACACTGCTAGAGATTTGATGGGGAGTTAGCCAAGCTCTAAGATCCTCCGAACTCGACCTCGATAAGTTTTCCTTTGTGATCTTAGCAAAATTTATGGAGGGGTTAGCCGAGCTCTAAGTGATCTCTGAGCCTTGACCCGAAAGATTTTCCAAGGGACACACTGCCAAAGATTGATGGGGAGTTAGCTGAGCTTTAAGCGAGCTCCGAACTCAACCCTGATGAGTTTTCCTTTATGTTCTTGGCGACAATTTAAAGAGGGGTTAGCCGAGCTCCGAGCCCTGACTCACAAGTTCTACCAAGGTACACACTGCTAGAAATCTGATGGGGAGTTAGCCGAGTTCTAAGCGAGTTCAGAATTCAATCTCGAGTAATTTTTCCTAAGTATACGCGGCAAAAATTTCAGAAGTGCCAACCGAACTCAACAAGAACTCAAAGTTCCAGAGAAGAAAAATAAAATCAGAAAACAAAAAAGTTCCATGCACATGAGCCAAAAACCAAAGTGAAGTTCTGTGCTAAAAAGCTTGGAAGAGAAATAAGCCTTTACAAGTGCAAAAGAAAAGCAAATAATTCTCTACAAAAGAAAAGGCACATCAAAGCTCGGGAGGGGGATCCCGGGATGCATCTTCCCCATCATCTCTCCCAGTCTCCTCGACGGATCTCTCTCCGTATACCTCAGCAATAGTTTTTCTGGCTTCCTCTGCAAGATTGGCATCTTCGTTGGTCGGAGCCATTTCACGAGCATGAATAGGTTCAGAGATATCCTCATCTTCATCCGGCCTGTTCATATACTCCTCCTCATCGAAGCCGGGTAGGATCATGGGCGAATACGGCGTAGGAGACTCAAGAAAATTGGGAGCAAGAGCAGCCTTATTCCAGGCTAGGTTATCCTCAGGAATGCCGAGCTCCGCCAGACAAGCACGCCATCTTTCCAATAAAGACTCAAAGCGGACCTCAATGACCTACCTGCTGTATTTATTCCCTCCCCTATTGATTCCTCTATTAAAAACTTGCTCGTAGACAGGCCCACACTCCACTGTCTAAAGCTAGGCGAAAGTTGTCTCGGCAGTATTTGCTTTGTCTTGAGCTTGGGTAGCAGCCGCATAGCTGGAGTCTCGGGCCTGCTCCATAGCAACCAAGTCTATCTTCAGCTAATCAACATCGTCCAGAGAGAGCCTGGTCTTCTTTAGCTTGACCGAGTGCTCTACCATGTAGTCCGAGATCACCATCACTCTTTGAAAGCTCTGAAAACCAAAAGCACAAAAAAAAGCTAAGTCTCGAAAATACAACTCCAAAAGCACCGAAGTCATGATGCTCACCTAGACGTGCTGCATCACCAACAGACTTTTCATTGTCTTCGAGGTCTCTTCATAGAAGGTGGCAACATCGTTTGGCTGATAACCCATCTAAGAGCCACGTTGGTGTTATGATCTTGGGCGGAGTCAGCTTTCGTCACTTGCTTGCCGAGCTCGCACGTGGAGAACTCAAGCTTCCAAAGCATGGCAGCTGTAACCAAGCTTGTCTCCCTTGTTTTTTATCCAAGCCTCTTGGGCGTGCCCGACGAGAGCTTCTTCCCTTTGTGTTTGCCCGAAGGAGGGGCCTCAACTAAGCTCGAAGGGACTACTACTATCGTCTCAGCCAACTCTATGATAGGATTGATGGTTTGTTAGGGGACAAGAAGAGCTACCATGACAAGGGGATCGGTGGCCGGAGTGGCTTTCTTCAGATTCCTAAACCTCATTATGTTGGTTTCGCCCGATCTTGATCCAATGGCCTCAACCTCTCTCATGGATTGGGGAGGAGCGCGGGCAAGATCATTTAAATGCTCGTTGTCTGAGCTCGAGATGGAAATGGGCAAGGCTGGATCCTCCGGCTCTACTGCGAGAATCACTCAACCCTGCCTTCTATGTAGCACGAGCTAACTAACACCTCTTCCCCTCTTCTTCTTCGATGTCAATGGGATTCAGGGAGGTGTAGCTGGACGAACTAGAAGTAGAGCCCTCTCCAGTACCTTGTACTTGTACTAATGGGTGGTGTGTGTTGAGCTCGGTTTTGAGTCTTTTTGGGCTGAAGGCGTCGCGTCGCGGAACTCGGCCCTCGATACGCAGCGGAGCAAGGCTAACTTTAAAAATTTCCGTAGCCCTATGCGGAATCTAATGCCAATAGTGTGGCTCGTACAAGAGGAGCGTGTCTATGTCCATGGACTCCTGCCTGTTATTGGCAGCTCGGATGACCTCCTTGCATTCGTCGAAACGGCATTTGGACTTGTTGAAATCTACGTAAGCAATGGGAACGAGTATCAGCACCGATATAAGGAAAATTCACAAAGCATGAAGAACACGAAATCTATGAAAGAAATACTTACTATAAGGCAAACGTCTGTTGTACCTCGAGAATGACCAAAGGTTGTCATCCCTAGCTCGGAATTCCTAAGCACCCAAAACCTAGACAAACTCGTCAAAAAAACAAGTCCTTGTCCGGGTTGCCGGTGACCAATCTCGTTTAAGGCTGGTCAAGTTTCCTCAAGGGCAAATAATGATTACCCTAATAGAAAGGGTTGCCTGGCACATTCTTTGGCCGAACTACGGTGTACACATGTAATAAATCTTCGACACTGAAGGGCTTGTCTAATATATGCATCAATATATCCACCGCAAGCACGGTATGGACGAAGTTGATAGACACTTGCATAAAAGTGAAATGGCAGTGCACCATCACCTTTTTCAACAACTAGCTGATTGAAAATTGGAGCCCGGACTGTAGATTAGCCAAATACGAACCGGGATGCAGTCCGAAGTATTCGCCACCACATAGGGAACATCATTTTACCCAAGATACTCAATTGTAACATCCGTAGTGATGCCATGGGTAGCTCTAAACTTCTCCATGGCTCTATCGTCATGGACCAATAGTTGAGCTCGGTTTAATTCCATATTTTGGAAACAGAAGCAAGTTAGTTAGAACGAACTCAGCCAGCTAGTTGTGATGAGCTTTGGAAGCAGATTCAGACGAGCTCGTTAGGAGCACCGGACTTTACCCAAACAAGCCTACCTATCGCTAAGGGACAATTACCAAACCCTCCTATCGCCTTAAAACCATCTCCGCAATAGAAAGGTTTGGGGGACAAAACCCTTAGGCCACAAGTTTTACAAGATAGCCTGAACCCGCTTCATTAGGGGAAACGGGTCAAATCAAATCTAGCTTACAAAGACACAAAGTTCTGACAATGGCAGACATGCCAAAATCGGAAACTCAAAGACATAATACAGAAAAAACAAAAAATGCGAATGCAAAGACACAAGAATGCAAGCATGAAACCGATTGCAGATAACATAAATGCACTTGAAACATAAGAATATGAGTACCAAAAACTCACCAGAGTTGAGCTTGGGAGGATATCAATGTCGTTAAAATCAAAGACATGTCGTCAGAAACCAGAACGACAACAAAAAGACTATAGGACGACAGCAACAGACAGAGGGATACTCTTTCTCTCTCTAAAAATGCTAGAAGTTCTCAAACAACAATAGCAAAAAATGGAAGCATACAGATGCAAAGAAGGAAGGCGAAGGGTGGAAAAAAAGTCGGAACGTGTTTTAGTGGGCACCATGAAGTCACGTACTGCCAATCGCCCAATCGACTAACCAAATTCGAGCACGTGGCAACCGCCCAGCTGCGTCCACTACCCAAATGAGCCCTAAGATAGGTGGGAGATCCGTGCCTGCACTCAGGCGTGCCCCAGCCTAGCCAAACTTAGAAGCGTGCTTTAACCTTTATGGCGAGTGACAGGCCCCAGACAAAGGCAAGCAGATAGAGGCATCAGCTTACCCACAAGCAAGACTCAGAGCACCAACACGTCCCAAAGACATAATAAACCGAAAAAACAAAAAATGCGAATGCAAAGACACAAGAATGCAAGCATGAAACCGATTGCAGATAACATAAATGCACTTGAAACATAAGAATATGAGTACCAAAAACTCACCAGAGTTGAGCTTGGGAGGATATCAATGTCGTTAAAATCAAAGACATGTCGTCAGAAACCAGAACGACAACAAAAAGACTATAGGACGACAGCAACAGACAGAGGGATACTCTTTCTCTCTCTAAAATGCTCTCGAAAGTTCTAAACACAATAGCAAAAAATGGAAGCCATACAGATGCCAAAGAAGGAAGGCGAAGAGGTGGAAAAAAGTCGGAACGTGTTTTAGTGGGCACATGAAGTCACGTACTGCAATCGCCCATGGACTAAACCAATTCGAGCACGTGGCACCGCCACAGCCGTGCGTCCCTACCCAAATGAGCCCTAAGAGTAGGTGGGAGATCACGGTGCCTGCACTCAGGCGTGCCCGCAGCCTAGCCAAACTTAGAAGCGTGGCTTTAACATTTATGGCGGAGTGACAGACCCAGACAAAGGAAAGACAGCTAGTAGGCATCAGCTTACCCACCAAGCAACAGACTCAGAGCACCAACACGTCCAAAGACATAATACATGAAAAAAACAAAAAATGCGAATGCAAAGACACAAGAATGAAAGCTGAAACGATGACCAGATAAATAAATGCACTTGAACATAAGAATATGAGTACCAACAACTACCAGAGTTGAGCTTGGGAGATATCAATGTCGTAAAAATCAAGACATGTCGTCAGAAACCAGAACGACAACAAAAGACTATAGGACGAAAGCAACAGACAGAGGGATACTCTTTCTCTCTCTAAAATGCTCTCGAAAGTTCTAAACACAATAGCAAAAAATGGAAGCCATACAGATGCCAAAGAAGGAAGGCGAAGAGGTGGAAAAAAGTCGGAACGTGTTTTAGTGGGCACATGAAGTCACGTACTGCCAATCGCCCACTGAGACTAA
>CM018903.1:8538744-8546244 GCA_009663005.1 Actinidia chinensis
ATTTATGTTTGGGCCTTGCTATAGCCAAATTAGAAGGACATCAACGACACAAATCAAACTTTATGGAATCCCATGTAATGAGTTGAATAAATAGAAAGATGTAGGGAATAATGGGGTAACATATATGGATGTGTTGAGGAGTATAGAGAGAGAAAGAGAAGAAGACGAAATTGTATACAGTTAGAGCGTTAGGTTACAGGAAGAGAAAAGCGAGTTTATCTAGACCAAACTAAGTTAGGAGTAAAAAGACTAATCTATCCCTAGGGATGATACATCAAACCCCCCTCAAATTCAAGGAAAGAGAAGAAGAAGAATTGTTATTATATGTTAGAGAGTAGGTTACAAGGAAGAGAAAGAGAGGTGTATTAGAACAAACTAAGTTAGGGTAAAAAAGCTAATCTATCCTAGTGTATGTATACATCAACACCCCTCCAAATTCAAGGGGGGTTTGCAGAGACCAACTTGAGTTTGGTGAACGGAGCCTCAAAACGACAGGTAATAGAGATTTAATGAAGATATCAGTTGTCTGGTCGGCAAGAAGAAAAACAGGAAGAAGATGAACCAGTACGCGAATCACATGTTGTCACATAAAGTGGCAGTCAATCTCAATATGTTTGTACGATCAGAAAAACATCATGTGAGCAATAAATATGGCACTGCGATTGTCACCAATGAAGACAGTAGGGCCCAGAATGACTGGACACCATGTCCTGAAGAGCCATGAAGCAAGGAGGAGCTCCTGTGTGGTGTCAGTAAGAGCACGATATCAGCATAGTGCTAGAACGAGCAACACGAGTCTACTTCTTACTACGCCAGAATGAGGGAAGTCGACTAGAAGAAGCAGACGCCGGGGGTAGAGCGTCGGATCAGTAGGATCCCTAGCCCAATCAGCAGCAAGAATAGCATATAAAGATGAAGGGAGGACTGACTGGAGAAATGTAGACCAGAAAGAGGGTGCCTTGACATAACGGAGGATGCGAAGTACGACAGATAATGAGTGGGAGCGAGGTGCAGACATGAACTGACTGACAAGATGAACAGCATGGGCAATGTCAGGACGAGTGACAGTCAGGTAACTCAGGCTGCCGACGAGCGTCTATATAGGGTAAATCAGCTAGCAGGTCTTCATCAAGAGAAGTAAGACGAGAGCATTTGCCTCCAGAGGGGTAGGGCAGTCTTACAAATCTGCAAAGGCCCAACCCGGTAAGGAGATCTCGGAAGCTACTTGGTCTGCGTACGAGAGTTCCCGCCCAGAGCCCGATTGTGTTGAAACTTCAGACAAGAAAGTGCTCACGAGACCAGATTTTCATCTCAAGTGACGCTGAAGAAAGTCCTGGAGCTGCAGCGATACCATGAAAAATATCGCCAGGTTTCATCATATCATCCACCTAGAGGAAGAAAAAGAACAATGCCAATGAGAGATGCCGCGTAAAGAGAGCAGAGGTCTGGCACTAGCAGAGAAGCTAAGATCACCGATGGTATAACTGAACTTGGCATACCAGGCACGCGGCGCTTGCTTAAGACCATAAAGGAGCACGACGAGCCACATACCTGATTGAGGAGGAGAAGAAAACCAGGAGGAAGCTTGCATGATAAACTTTCTCAGTCAGATCCCATTGAGAAAAAGCTTCTTAATCCATCTGACATAAGGACCAACCACGAGTAGCAGCAACCGAAAGAAGAACTCTCGAACAAAGTTAAGGTCTGGCAACAAGAGCAAAAGTCTCCTCATAGTCAAACCATACTTTGAGTAAAAACCTTAGCAACAGACGAGTTTTGTATCGATTACAGTACCATCAGCTCGAGTTCTTGATCTTATAAACCAGCGACACCCAATAATAGATTTTCAAGGAAGAAGATCAACAAGGTCCCACGTGGCGTCCTATCAAGAGCCTGTAGTTCCTCCGACATAGCTTGCTGCAAAGGGGGTTAGATTGCTCACGATAGGAACGAGGCCTTCATATTGGGCGGACAGTAGAAAAACAATGATAGTCGCGAAGATAAGAAGGAACTTCTTACCCGAGTGGACCGACGGCAGGAAGTCACTAGTAGGAGGAGTAGGGGCAGAAACTGGAGGGAGCAAGATCAGTGGAGAGGACTCCACGGGATAGGACAATGGACGTGGCGCACATGGAGAGTATCATCGGAGGGTCAGCAGGAACAATAACATCGTCAGGAAAAAGGTCAATGGAAGGATCAAGTAAGGTAGGGAGGAGTGAAGAGGACATTTGACAAGAGGATAGCGAGGAAAAACATCTTATTTGCCCAAAAGACAAAAATGACGAGATACGCGAAGAAACGGACAAGGATCCACACCGATAGCCTTTATGCCAATCCCATACCCAAGAAGCAACACAGACGAGACCTAGGCTAAGTTTAGTTCGTCATGTGGTTGTAGAGAACAAAACAGGCACAACCAAAGACACGGAAGGGATGATAATCGGGAGGGAGTACAATATAGACGCTAGTACGAGTGAGGTGACCAAGAGGGGTGAGGGAACTCGATTAATAGTAAAGCAGCGTGAGCAGCAGCTTCTCCAAAATGCTCGGGACAACCAGAAGAAAAATAGTAGACACCGAGAGTATCAAGTAAAATGGCGGTGTTTACGTTCCGCCCGCCATTGTTGGGAAGTACCAAGGCAAGATCGGCTGGGGAAGAGTGCCTTGTTATCGTAAAAAAAGCAGGAAGGAGGATCACAGTATTCTTGAGCATTGTCTGAGCGGCAGACTTGATATCACGAGAAAATTTGGTTTTGATCCTACGAGCAAAATCATAATAAGTTTGTGTAATTGGGATCGATTTTTAAAAGGTTTAAAGCAAGTCTATCGGAGAAATATCCACAAAAATAAACAAAATACTGAGACCGACAGAGTAGAAGTGGGCGACGGGCCTCAAATCTTCAGAATGAACTAAAGCAAAAGGCGCAGAGGAGGACAGAAGTGCTTTCGTTAAAGATAAGCAGTTGCTTCGCAAGTGACAAAAAAAAAACAAAAGACTGAAAATCAAGGTGTTCATTAATAGTGGGACCTAAGACACCTTAGATACAAGAAAACGTAATCGACCCAATGCCACATGACCGAAACGAGAATGCCAAATTTACGAAGGATGGTGAAAGAAGATGTAAAAGTGGCGGCAGCAGTTAGAAATAGGAAGGTGAAGATGTATGAGCTGAAATAGGCGACCATGCCTATGGCCCTATCCCAAGAGTATGACCGTCCGCGGATCCTGCACCACACAACCAGTGGAAGAGAAGTATAGTTAAGTACCAAGATACATAATTGACAAATAGAAAAAAGATTAAGTGACAAGGTACAGACGTAGAGGTATTGGACAGAGATAGAGAGAAGTGGAGAAAGCCCAATGATCAACAGTCATATAGGAAACCATCCGCCGTATGAATAATAGGAAAGAAGGCATATATGATTGAGAGGAGAACAGATAAATCAGAGGTCATATGATTTATACACACAGAATCAAAAAACCAGGGAAGAATACTGTAGAGGCAGACAATGGTAGTGAAGGATTACCGGAGGCTGACTCATCTGTTGAACAAGCGTAGGAAGATCACTGATATTGATCAGTGTAGAAGAAGGAAGAAGCAGTAGGAGGATACCCCAGCAGTGGCATAGTAGCCTGAGGACGAGTGTCCCGATGGTAGGTTATTGGGACAGTCGACCTATACGGCCCGGACATTCGCCTGGTGACAGTTTTTGCACCCGAATAGACAAGTGAGCAAGGCTGGTCCGTAACATGACAAAATGTGCACTATTAGCCGAGAGGCGAAAAACCACCAGGGGATGGAGAACCAGAGGCTGAAAACTGCGAGAACCACCAGAGGAAGCCATGTCCTCTGAGAATCAGGAGTAGCAAGAGCAGAGTGCCAAATGGGAAGTGAAACAAGACCAAGACGAGTCTCCTCAGGATAACAGCTAGAGATAGCCTTCTCTAATGTAGGGAGAGGGCTGCGATGAAAGAGGGAAAGGCTCGAACCGGCTATATATACAGAGAGTCCCATAAGAACAGAATAAGGCGCTGCTAATCTCGATAAGTGGCACAAACAAAGTAGAATCACCAGCACATAACCACTTGGGCTCAGAACGAAGTCAACTGGGGTTCCCATATAGAATATATCTGAGGGCAAGAAGGCACTGTATTAGACTGTCTAGGTTCCTGTCGCTATCGGCCACAGGGAAGTCATAAGATGATACTGGACAAGCCAGATCAAGCAGTAGTATATCTAGTGACAAGAAAATCCCGATGACAGAGTGTGTCAAATCGTCCAAAACTTGTAGACAATAAAAGGAATAGAGTATTTGGAATCCACGTGAAATCTGAGGTTTTTACTATCTCATTCTTCAGTCGGACAATGAGAACTCAGTAGGCGTCTCAGCAACACCTCGGTTGGTGCCTTAATATCACCAGTAAGTAAAGCTTAGAGTTTTCAGCATTTGAGAAAATTGGACATCGCTTGAGACCATGGTAATAATTGGGTCCGTCAAGAGTAATAATAAAGGTTTAGAAACTTCAGATTTATCATAATGAGCAGCTAAGAGCACCAAACAATCCAAACCGTTTAGACGAACACAAGAAAAAATAGTACAAAAATAGCAATTTAGCAGAGTCCCCAGTAACGAAGTAGAAATAGCAAAAACCGAGTGCGTAAACGGAATCAGAAGACCAAAATTATTCAAACACATGAACCCTGAAGCCAAGAAGATGAAGAATTGCGAACTTCGGGGTCCAAACTAACGGGCAAAATCGAAACTCTGCTTGCCAAATTAAAGAAATCAGAGGTCTCAGGGGTCAAGATTGTAATTTACCGAGTGCGCTGACATCACTGTGCTAGGGCTGACGTCACTGTGCTAGGGCTGACGTCACAGAGATTAGGGCTGACGTCACAGATTAGGGCTGACATCACACAGATTAGGGTGACGTCACAGATTAGGGCTGACATCACAGATTAGGGCTGACGTCACAGATTAGGGCTGACATCACACAGATTAGGGTTGACGTCACAGATTAGGGCTGACATCACAGATTAGGGCTGACGTCACGCGAATTAGGGCTGATGTCACGCGAATGACGTCATGGCGCGTAGTGATGACGTCACAACGGCGCGTTCGGCGCGGGAGACCCTTGGTGGCGCGTGGATAGCCGCTAGGCGCGTGACAGCCGTGGAACTGCGCGTAGAGGCGCGTGGAGTCTTTGCTTGGGCTTAATCTAACGCGGCTGTTTGCTGTTGGTGGAGCGTGCGGTGCCGTGAGAGGATTCCGCTAGTTTTTCGAGTTTCGTTGAACGCAAACTTGCAACAAGGAACACAATGGTGTGTTCAATATTAGATTCGAATCAATTTTCGTTCACCGAAATAGTACGGTTACGAAAAAACACAAAATTCGAGGAAAAAGTTGAAAAACGAAGAAGAAAATTTGAAAATCTGGCTCTGATCCATGTTAGAATATGTGTAAACATTATGTATGTTGTTGAGAGTATAGAGAGAGAAAGAGAAGAAGAAGAATTATATATATGTTAGAGAGTTAGGTTACAAGGAAGAGAAAGAGAGTTTATATAGACAAACTAAATTAGGGTAAAAAGACTAATCTATCCCTAGGGTATGTATACATCAACAAAATACAATGGTAACACTATTTTATTTAGTGTCACTAGTTTGTAAAAAACTAAAGATAAATTGAGTTATGGTTCCTTGTCTGCCAATAACTCGACAATATTGTTGTGGGGACTACATAAGAGATTTTTTTATTGTGGCGGTGTAGGGCTGTGCAAATATTTCTCCACAAACACCGATCGACCCGATCCGATCCGGACCCACCCGAACCCGGATCAACTCCGGTCACTCTAACGACGTTATGAATAACGGGTAGAATTTAACTAACAACCCTAACACATTCGGTTCGGTGTCGGGCCATTAATCATCCAATCCACCGCCCAACCCGACAAAATATTACACTAAAATCTATAATTTTTATCCAACCCGACCCTAACCCGACCAAATTTCACCCAATCCGATACGATCTGACCATTTCTTAGATCGGATTCGGGTCCAAAATTTTTCAATCCGATCATTTCGGTTCGGTGTCGGGTGCCCCCCAAACCCGACCGACCGACCCATGAACAGCCCTAGTGGGGGGTGGTTTTATGAGATGAGAGAAAAGATATCAAAGATAGATTCATGCAGTGGCTCTGCTGCAAAATAAAGCTAATGTAGTCAGTCACCAATCGAAGATGTGCCTAACTGCACAACAAAAATAATGAGAACGGCCGCCGAAACTGTTTTTGTGAAACGATTCTTCGACAATCAAGTTAGATGACTAGAAAGTATAGATATAGAGAGAGTGTGTGTTCGTGTACCCTTAAGAGAAAAAAATACTGACTTTATATGGCACAGCTCAGCTCATGTCTTGACGCGCTAGTTGTCTTGTCACTAGACACGCTGTGGCTCGGGCCGTGCTCGTACGAGTCGACTGTTTATGTCAGTGAATAGACGGCTGACCCAACCATGTTTCTAAGGCCTGGCCGGTAGACTACCTGACTGGTAGCCTGTCATTGAACTGCTAACGTCTCCATTAGGACGTGAGGGTTGTCAGAAGAAGTTCGCCGCACAAATTACCTTCTGTCTCCTGACATGCTTTGGGATTGCTGCCGACCATTGCCCCTCATCCAAACTCTGGCGTGGTTACTTCGCCGAACCTACTAAAATAGCGCTAACTCGGGAGTGATAATAACCTTAGGTCGGACGGTGCTTATGTTCAATAGTGTCTCAATTGAGCTCCGGCACAGGGACCACCAAACTTGCTTCATAGTGATAGCTCAGGGGAGTTGTCTGCCCTAGCAATGCCAGGATCCATACTTGTATATTTTGTCCCCTTACATTTATGTTGAGAAAAATGCAAAAAAATAAAGTTAAAATCGTGATCCTCGTGATAAAATCATGTTGTTTTGAAAAAATGAAAAGTTTAAAATGCAGTAAATTTTGCAGATTTCTTTACAAGTTAATGTTTAAAATAAAAGCTTTTGGTCATGGAAATTTGCATGTGCTAAAAGGCAATGATAGAAAGCTAAATCAATGATTTAAATTAAATACTTTACTAGGAAATATTTATTTCTACCAAGGAAATCAAGAAAAGTCAGCATATGGGCTTTTATAATTTTGAAAAGGATAAAAAACATTTGTCTAATGAAAAATATTAAGGGCGTTTTTGGTTCTATCCAAAATATAGTAACTTATATACACATACTCCCGAGTCCGAACCTGTATTTATAAAAATTCTCAAGTTAATTTAGAAGTTGATTTTGTTTCAGTAATTATGAATTAATTGCATTAAATGTGGTATTTTTTTAATTTGCACAAAGTAAATATTTAAGAACTTCTTTTGTTTATCATGTAGAGTTTTGATTTGATTTTTTTCATATTTTTATCCAAATTAAAGTTGATATATTACGTCAATTGTACCAAGTTAAAATATTAGATTTCTTGGGGTTAT
>CM018903.1:8611244-8613744 GCA_009663005.1 Actinidia chinensis
GTTTGCCAAATGTGAATTGCACTTTGACTATCGCTGTAGATAGTGCAATTCGATTGCTTCGTGCCCAACTCTCTCATTGAAACTCTGCAACCAAACCATCTCCTTCAAGCTTCGTTACATCCACATACTCGCTTTCTGTGATCGAAAAAGCGACAATCTTTGCATCCTCAAAACCCCACTGACCGCTTGCGCTGCAAGTGTGAAACTATCCAGAGTGCTCTTTCTCCCATCGTTCTCAGTCACTTCAAATCGCATACCTTGTAGACGATCTCTGGCCCCACAACACAACGCTGCATCCGTGAGTCCCTTAAGATACCTCAAAACCACTTCACATGCTTCCCATGCTTTTTCCAGAATCTACCATGAATCGGTTTACATTCTAACTGTTAGGCAATATCTAGCCTCGTACAGACATAGCTACATAAGGCTAACCAACGCTAGAAGCGTATGTACCTTTTGACTGTACTCCTTCTCTTCCGGGGTAATTGGATTTTGATTCTTTGAAGTCTAAATAAACTTCCCAGGGAGTGCTGACTGGTTTTGCTTTTCCATGCTAAATCTCTTCACACTTTTGTCTGATGTAGTTGGCTTGTGATAGTGTCAATTTCTTGTTGGCTCGGTCTCTAGTGTATCCGCATACCAAGTATCATCTTCGCAGGACCCCATCCTTCATTGAGAATCTCTTGGATAGACTCTCTTTCAGTTTTGTTAATCTCCATCATGTTTGATCCTACAATAAAGCAGGTCATCCACATATATAGGAGAATAATAATATGATGTTTGAAACTTCTTAATAGACAAATGGTCAGCATGGCATCTTGGTAACCATTGTCAGACATGAACCCATCAACCTGATGACCACTTGTCTGGGTGCGTGTTTCAAACCATACAACTCTTCGTAAGCTTGGCATACCATATTCTCCTTGTCATTTCCTTCATAACCCTCTGGTTGTCTTATATAGATGTCTTCATCTGAAAAAAAAAAATCCCCCCAATTGAAAGAATGCCGTTTTTACATCTAACTGCTCTAGAGGCAAGTCGTCCCGGCCACAAGACTCTATTGTCCGAAGTTTGATGAACTTCACAACAGAGAAAGATTTCTGTAAAATCTACCACCTGCCTTTTGTTAAACCCTTTTGCAATCATCTAGGTCTTGTACCTCTTCGACCCATCAGACTCTTCTTTCAATCTGTACACCCACTTGTTTATGCAGGGTCTTCTTACCCTTAGCAATTCCACCAAATCCCATGTTGGTTAGTTGTGAGGGAGTCCATCTCATCTCCAGGGTTAGCTCCCCACTTTCCCTTTGCCCTCGTCGGCTTCACTGCTTTTCCTTCCTCATAACATTTTGGTTCACCATTGTCTGTACGTAGCAAGTAACTGTAGAGATGACTTTACGAGCTGGTGTCCTGATTCTTAGTTATTCTTGTCATCTTCTCAACACAGGATCAGGGGGAGAAACTTGAGTTTTCTAATAACGTATGTTTTTTTATCTCTAGGCATCAATACTCGTTTTTAGAAATCTCCTAGTTTTCTGCAAACTTATATTGCTTTTTTGCTGCTTCTGTTCCCGCTCATTCAATCATGTCCTTGTACTGGCATTCTCATTGAATCCACCATCTCTACTCCTTATGACTTTTGCGATTTTTTCGATATCCCAAAAAACGAAGAGCCAAAGTCTTTAAATCCCATACCAATAAAGATGGCACTTCTTGGATTTTGGATCAAGTTTAACATGTTTTCTCTCTGCCTCAATATGAACATTGAGACACACGCAAATATTTTAGGTGAATCAGTTTACCTCCTTTCCGGTCCAAGCGTTCTTGACGAACAGGCAAAAACCCACAGTTCAAAACAACTGAGGTCCGTGGTTTGATTATATGCAGCCGTGCGCACAAGCACTGCCCAAAATTAATTTTGGCAACCAAATTTATTCTCATACACTGTGCCCGCTCTGTGATAGTTCTTTTCATGCGCTCGGCAACCCCCCATTCTGTTGTGGATTCTAGGAACCCGTCTTCTGTCTCTTGATTCCATTATAACGCAGTACCTTTCGAACTCATCACTGTCAATACTCTCCACCATTGTCTGACCTCAAGCACTCAACTTTAGATTTGTCTCATTCTTTGTAGTAGCTCTTCCTTTCTTGATACCATCCAATATCTCTGATTTTTGTTTCAAGAATACACACATAGCTTTCTACTAGCATCATCAATGATGTGACAAAGTAAAGGGAAACTCCCACCAAAGGAACTTACTTTAGCTGGTCCCCCACACGTCGGTTTGAACACAAGCTCCAACTTTGTGGCTTTATGGCTCTGAACGTTCTTTGAAAACTGCCGTTCTCTTGCTTCCCATAGAAACGTTCAGTAAAGATAGTCTTGCATCCCGATGTTGCAAGTTGTCCACAGAAATCCAGATTCCTTTTCAAATTGGGAAACGTGGTCTCACATCTTTCACAGCGTAGAGTCGTCCATTTTAGGCTAATCTGCACTTCTCC
>CM018903.1:8678744-8683744 GCA_009663005.1 Actinidia chinensis
GTCCATTGCACCATTTTTACTTTGACCAAGAGTCAGTCTTTGGCGAACCAAAGACTCGAGGAATCTTACGGTCAACGTAATCAACATTAAAAAAATACTAATAATAGTACTAATTGAACATACACGGTCGCAGACCTAACCGGCGGCGACCAAAAGAGGAAAGCCGCCCGCGCTCGCCGCGTGATACATATATATACCTGTCTCTATATCTACACGAGAATAAAATAAAATAAAATATTCTTTTGATACCAGAAGTATTAAATGGGGTGACAGGTGGGATCCACCTCAAGAAGGATATGATATGGTCCGTTCTGCTCCATCCATTTGCGTGAATAGTCAGTTCTTAAGGAACAAATTACAGTTTGTACCTTGTATTTTTATTAAAATATCGTATTGTAGCCCTTTCATTTTAACTGTATCATGCAATCCTTTATGCTTTAGGTTGTATGTGAATGTGGTCATTCCATCTATATATTGATCAATTATTTTAAGGCCTACGGGGTCTTTTTGCCACTTAATTGAGTCATTGGTGGACAAAAGGGTTACTTATGCTGGGAAGTGAGTGAACCCCTTCCTACTTGACTTCTCCATTTTATATATCTCGTAAAGATCAAGTTGAAAGAGATAAATAGATCAAGTATGATCGTCCCCTATTAGGATGTACTATTAAACCTATTGATTTCGCTTCGATCATTCAACTTTAGCTTATGAAGGAATCATGTCAGCCACATTGGGACTTCGACATGACCCAGACTCTTATAGGAGTGGGAATTTTTTTGCTTGGCGGAGCAATGCCGACCGAAAAGAAAGGGG
Source organism: Actinidia chinensis (assembly GCA_009663005.1). NCBI lineage: Eukaryota > Viridiplantae > Streptophyta > Magnoliopsida > Ericales > Actinidiaceae > Actinidia > Actinidia chinensis. Next base: position 8,679,558 of record CM018903.1, read on the forward strand.
TCTCGAAAAGAAAAGAGGTAAACATTACGCGTTAATTGTTACAATTGAAATTGAAGAATACAATATAAGATTTAATTAAACATATGGAGAATAAAATAATATTTAAATAAAGGTACAAGGATAAAATTGTAATTTGTCCTTAATCGAGTGTATGAGGCAATCATGATAGTATTTGGATCTGGTAATGCTTTTGTACAACTTTTGCTTGGAAAAGCGTACTGTTCCAGTTGTGGGGTTTTTCCAAGGGAATACGGATCTTGAAATATATTCCAATGGGTGTGGGGCGTGGAGGATCCGAACAAATCGACGGATCGTATCAAATCGGATTGGATCTAATCTCTCTGGTGGGCACAGATGATCTCTCGTCATTTCTTTTTCCTAAGATTTTTGGGTCCCACAACACCTTCCTCGTGAGTGTATCTGCCTTATAAATTACTTTTTATTTTTTTGAATAAGATATGATTTTTTTGAATTTAGACCTTTTTACTACTAAAAATACACTTTGGCTTACTTTTGTTTTTTAAAAATTCTTAGATGTTTTAGTATTTTTTTTTTGTATTTGGTTGTCAAAATCCAATGATTTTCTATTTATAATTTATGTAAAATCAATATGAAACTATGCACAAATTTATTTTGGAATACAATGTGCGATAAAAAAATTTTTCTTATGATTCCCACCATTAAAATGCGAAAGAATAGGGGTTGAAAAATTGGTTGCGTAACCATTTAAATCTAAGACATAATCGATAGACTAAAGTTGGTATGGACCCATTTAAATCAAGCGTACAAATCATCCAATCTAACCATGGGTTAACTCAGTGAAACCTGATTCTTTTGTATCAAAGTTTTTAACGCGCGAATTCGACTAAATCATTTTCAATTTGTGCTGAACTATCCACCTTTAAAATCTTAATAATCTAACCCAATGAAGAAGTTCACACAATTAAACCACAACTTGCATCATTTGAAAAAATTGTATGGTTTATGTTTTGGCCAGGGCGGATTGACTGTGGGGCCAGAGGGGGCACGTGCCCCCCCTCAAATTTAAAAAAAAATTAATTTTAAAAATTTTTAAAATAAAATATTAAATAGCCTTTTTGAATAATTCAAGGACTTGGGTGTATATTTGGCGCGCCCTAAATATCTTATCTATTGCGATTTGCGAGGTCCTGAATTTGAACTCTAAAGTCCGATCTCTGAAGGCAACCTTCAACCACGAAGGCCTGAGGCTGAAGGCTCAAGCAACATCATATTTTGAAGCATTGATCACAAGAATTTTGCGTTCGATTACGGTTCAATCAATCACGTCGTTCTTCCGAATCTCATCGTTCTCGGCTCACACAGTTGGACTTACGATTCGACCTTTCGCCAGATCTCTTCCATGTTTTGAACCCTAATTTCAGATGAATCCCCCCAATTTGTCAAGCAAAGGAATTTTGTTGGGTGAGTTTAGTCTTTTGTTTTTCAGAATGTTCCAATTTTGTGATTCGGCTTTGATTGAAACTTTAGAAATCAAACATTTGTTGTCCTGGGAATGCTAATTATTTAAGGGCAACTTATCATTGAAAAATTTTCTGACCGTGTTCTGTTAAATTTGTTCTTACCTGGCTCTCTGGATATGCTGTTGCTCCAGGCAATGGTTTGGAGGCATATAATGCTGAGATTTGTCTAGTTGGCATAAAATCACTGGACTCTTAAGTTTTTTGGTTTGTTTATTTTCTTTGTGCTTCCCTGTTGATTGTTGAAAGACACATTGTTTTCCCTTTTATGTCACAAGTTATGTGTGGACTTTCCTGTTGAAAGACCATTTTTTTTCACTTTTTGCTTCCTTATTGAAAGACACCAGTTTTCTTTATACTCTTATTCTTTGGCACCCTGCTGAAGACACATTGCTTTGTGCACCCAGGTTGAAAGCCCCATTTGTTCTTTGTTGATTGTAATTTATATACTATTTTCTACATTGTTTTTGATGTTTAGAGTTGTGACTTTAGTTTTTTTTTACAATAACTCAGATGAAGAGATATTTTTTCAACAAAACGAAGTTTTGATTCATCACCCGTAACGAAAGAGGTTATACCCGAGACATTAGTAACCGGAAGAAGTTGTTCCACCTTTACTAACGGAAGTTGTTCCACAACCTTTAGTAATAGGAGGTTCCAACTATAAAGAAAGTAATGATGGGGATGGAGTAACTCAGGATGATTGGAATTGCAATTTGGTGAAATTGGTGATGATGTTTTTCGATCCTTGTCGATGATCTCGTGATGTATCAAGAAAGAACAGCTGGCAATTGCATACGTTATGTGAATGCCAAAGGGCTGAGCTGTTGATAGTACAATGCTAGTCCTCAAGAAGCAATCGAATCACTGTTTTTTGTCAGATAGAAATTGAGCATTTTCAAGTTGCGTGGGCAAGTTATGATGATCTAGCATATGCGAGGAAGTTCAAGGATTGAAGACCCTAATCTTGCAAGAAAATAAAATGCATATTTGTTCATTGCTTTGCTCATCAGCTTCCAGTTGGCTCTTGTAGCTGTGGCAAAGAAACAATTTGATGTTTTCTTGGTTTTTTAATTTGATATTCATGTACTGAATGTTGTTGGAGGTACATGTAAGCGTCATGATACTCTCTTGAGATACATGCGGCTGAAGTTTTATAAAGCACTAAATGCTGTGGGACCTTGAAATGGACGAGCTTGAATCAGAGTCCAACCTTGGCACGTCCTCTGATACACCGTGGAGCTCACATTATGAAAACTTTGATCAGCGTCATTAAATGTTTCCAGCTATAATTGGTTTGCTTGAAAAGATTCGTGAAGATGGGATGGAGATAAAATGGTATGTGCAAATGGTCTTTTTTGTTACATACATCCCACAATTTGATTTTGTTTTTCAACTTCTTTTGATGAAAGCAATACTTGCCAATCAAAAATGAGTTGTCACATTAGCATTGCAGATGAGATACCATGATATTGTTAATGCTATGCATTTGGTTGAAATTTCAAAAAACGACGACAGTGTATGAGAGATGAAGGTTGGAATCTTTCCTTATTCAACTTACATTGTTTTGTGGCAAAATATGATTACATTTTTCCAATGATGGAAGGTGGGATTATCTAGCTGCAAGTCGAAAAAGATGTGACTGGATGAAGTTACTAATTTACATCATTATCTGCTGATTGTTTCTACAACGAGGTGCTACGACATGCCGTTTCAAGAGCTAAATGACCGTTTCCACTGTCACAACTAACCGAATTAACTTTAAAGTTTTGTGTGGCATGTTTTAGTCCTACGGATTTGTTTTTCTGGCCTTTGATAAGGAAAAATTATCCGCCTTGGCCTCCTTTTAATCCAAATGATTTTTTCCACACATGAGTGTATTTTTTGAAGAATCAACTTGAATTTATTGTGTATGAAAATGTGCCATAGTATGACTTGTGGGGTTTAGAGGACTTGATGAATTAGCTCAAAAATTGGTTCACAGACGAAAAGAATTGCAGTATATCCATTAATGTACCGACTTTTCTAACACTAGCATTGAGTTTACCCGTTGCAACGGCATACAGTTGAGAGAAGCATTCTCAGCTTTGAAGTCGTGAAAAGTCGTTTGCACAATCGAATGGGAGATCAATTTTTGAATGATAGTCCTTCTGCTTGTTACATTGAGAAAAAAGGTTAACGCCATTAGTAATGCTGCCTATCATTGAATGGTGATCGTTTTCAGAAAATGAAAAGTCATCGCGGGAAGTGTAAAAGTAAACAATGTTACATCTTAATATAGTTTCAGTTTCTTTTCTGCGGCTTACACTTTTCTATTAAGTGCCCCCCCTGAATCAAATTTCTTTCTTTCTGGATCCGCCCCTGGTTTTGGCAAGAAGAAGGGACGACGTATATGGCCGGAGGACAACTTGCAACAGGTGGGGAAAGAGTAGACGAACGAGAAGGTGGAGATAATATCATTATTAGCGAAGCTAGTGAGGATGATGTGGTGATAGGGTAAGTTGAAGTTGGTGATAGGTTTCAGCAAAGTGGAGGTCTTGTTGGAGAGAGAGAGAGAGTACGTGATATAAAGAGATAAGGTGTGGTTGGCATAGAATGATGGTGATTGTGTCCACGGCGGTTGCGTTCTGTTGTTTGGTAGAATGGTGGTTAAATATCACAACAATGGTGAAGGTTGATGGATGTTTT
>CM018903.1:8691244-8693744 GCA_009663005.1 Actinidia chinensis
ACAAGAGATACCAATATGAAGCAAAAAGGTACATAAATTTTAAAAATAGAGAGATTTTGTGGAATATTGATCTTTTGTGAAAATTTAATTTTTTAAGAAAACGTAATCATTATATTTAAATTTTATTAATTTTTTAATTTTATTCTTATAATCATTGCATTTGATTTGTTGTGGTTGGATTGTTATTTAAATAATATATAAAAAAATAATAAAAAAAATACATATTTTTCTTCTTGACTTAGATATACATTTTTCACAATGAAATAATAAATTTTTAATATAGGACACAGGAAATAATTCGAAATTGAGTTAGGAGTTAGGCACCAAGTGACGACAAATCAAATTAGTCTGAGTGTACCTCAAGAGATGAATTGCTTTTTAAGCCAATTGCAATTGTTCCACCCATAGTATCAGAACCGAATCGGACATTGAACGGTCAAAGCCCGGGTCACTGGTTCAACCAGTTCAACCGGATTTATAATTAATAAATAATAAAATTTATTTTATTATAAATAATAAAAAAAATATTCTTTTTTACCCATTAATAGTAAAAAAATAATATAGTAAAAAAACTATTAAGAAATTCAAAATTAATTCAAAATTTTGGGTCAAACGTAAAATTAAAAACTTTAAAAATCGGTGGTTCAACCGGTTTAAAAATCGGCCGGTCGATAAAAAATCGGCGGCTTCAATCCGGTTCGCTTGCATTCGGGAAAAGAGTTGTACCGAACCGTTTAGGGTGCCCGGTTTCCCGGTTGACCGGCCGTCCGGTCCGATTTTAATAACTATGGTTTCCATCCACCTTAAGGGCCACCCACTAGTGCTGTGCAATATTATCCCATTTAATAAAAAACGTCAACACCGACCTGATGAACCGACCCAAATCGACCGCGTAAATTCACTCATTTTACGGGTGAATACGGGTGGGGATCTCAACTACCCGATTACATTCGGTTCGGGTGTTGGGTCATTTAATTGTTCAACCTGACCGCCCCAACCCGACAAAATATTATATTAAAATCCATATTTTTCACCCAACCTGACCATTCTATTGGATCAGATTTGGGCCCCAATTTTTCCTATTTGGTTTGAGAGTCGGGTGACCCCAAAATCCAATCCGAACTGACTCGTGAATAGCCCTAGCCTCCACCATAGCCCACAGTCGGCACCCTTCCTTGCCTCCTATGCAAATACTTGCCTGTTTGGAGAGAGAGACATGTGGATGGTAGTCTCAAGTTTGTAACGTTCTCATAAAGGGGGGGTGGGGGAAGTCGTGGAAAGTGGTGGTTAGATGCAACAATACGATGGTGGCAAAGGGTAGGGGATAGTGGGGCGGGCTCGTCCATGAGTTTTCGGGGGGCCCAGGCCAAAAAAAATTTTGGGGCTCTAGAATTTGAGAATTTTTGTGGGGTCTAAAATAAAAATGGGTACCCCTAAAATGGGCCATTTTAATTTTTAATCATTCCAAAATAAAAGGAGGTTAGTCCCAAAATTTTAAAGAATTTTTGATATTTTTTTGGGAGCCTAAGAAAAATGGGCCTAATTTGAATTTTTCCCATGTTCCAAAATAAACGGGTAGTCCTAAAAATTTGAGAATTTTTGGGGGCTAAAATAAAAATGGGTAGCCTAAATGGATCTTAATTTGATTTTTTATATTCCCACAAAAAATGGGTGGTCCCTAAAATTTGAAAATTTTTGAATATTTGAGGGCCCTAAATTGAATTTTTTTTGGTGGGAGCTCTAAGGCCATGGCCTGGTGGGTCTTGGCCGAGGGACGGTTCTGGGTGGAGGCCGATGGATTTGGGTGGATGGGCGGTGGCCTATTTGAACTCTAATGCAAGAGCCAAATTCCACGTCAAAATCACCCAACTTGACCATCTATTGGATTTGATTCGAATTCAAATTTCTCTAATCCGACCAGTTCAATTCGAGGATCGGGTGACCCCAAAATCCGCCTCTGAACCAACTTGTGAACAACCCTAGCCTCCACCATCGCCCACAGTCGGCCCCCTTCTCTGCCTCCTATGCAAATACTTGCCCGTTTAGAGAGAGACATGTGGATAATAGTCTCAAGTTTGTAATGTTCTCACAAAGGGGGGTGGGGGAAGTTGTGGAAAGTGGCAGTTAGATGCAGCAATACGGTGGTGCAAAGGGCAGGGGATTGTAAACAACCTCTGGGTAGAACTCACGCCAAAATTTAGCTATTGGGGAAGGGTGCCCAAAAGGAGTGTTTATTCATTCCCCCACCAAAGCCCAGAAGCCCATTCTTTTTTTCGATGTGGACAAGTCCCCTACCTTGACGGGATCATAGCAAACTTCCCCTCTTCAGAGCCGACGACCCCAGCGGGGGGTGACCTCCGACAATCCGGTCAACAACCGGCGGCCCACTCCAACAACCCGAGACCCGGCCCCATCCTCAAGGATCGCAGCTGCTCTGATTACCGATGTAACAAAAACCCTTGGTAGAACTCACCCCTAAAGCTAGCTATTTGGGGAGGGT
>CM018903.1:8716244-8721244 GCA_009663005.1 Actinidia chinensis
AAGTTAGAGTTTTGTTTGTCTTCGGAAAATGAATCTCTCAGCATTTCAACCAATTTGGCCCACTGGTCGCATGTCCGACCGGTCGGATAATCTGGACCGATCGGGTTAAAATGTGGTTTGCGCTTCTGATATTTTTCTGAACCGGTGGAAATTTGCTGGACCGGTCGGGCGTAAGGCATGTTTGACTTATTTTCTTCCTTTTAAATGCTCTTTTACCTACAAACCCTTTCTTCACCTTTTGGGCACAATATTAATAATTTTAACAAACTAAAATATAAAAATATTGCTAAAAATGGAGGAATGCGACTATAAAATGTTAGTTTTCTAGTACTATCATATACTTATAAATTCTATAAAATAGGAGAGGGAGAAAAAGCTCGGATGAGAGAAGAGGCGAAAGAAAGAGAAGAGAGAGAGAGAAAGAAATGAGAGAATTATATGTGTGGTAAGTTTTGATCACTGAAAATAGGGTGCAGATCAACGGTGAAAGACGTGAACAATGCAAAATTTAGTATGACGATCATTGAAGCCTGATATTCATATCGACGAGTTGTCAAATTTAATTTGAGGGTAAAGGGGCGGTAGTTGTTGGGTTTTACTTTGAATTTGTTGTTAATAGCTTATATAAAGTCTATTGAAACATTATTGCTTTTTGTATTAAAATTGAATGGAAAAATTGAGTTTTTTGATGAGTATAATTTTATTTTTATGCGAAAATGAAAAGATAGGAAATGTTGGGAAACTTTTTGTTATTTGAAATTATTTGATTAATATCAGAATTTATTGTCAAAATTAATACTCATAAATGCTTATAAAAATTATTTGACATTACTTGATTGATTAAAGATGATTTTATGATACTGTGAAAGTATTTGAAAAGTGATTGTTAAATAAAAAGTTTACAAAGACATGAATTTGGGTTAGAAATGAAATTTGGAAGTTGAGAATGAGAATTTATTTTAGAAATGACACGCTAAAATATACCGAAATGAGTGGCTTATATTAAGCCCAGAAATAAAGGTCATAGATGGTAAAGATACGGAGGGAGATGTCATAGCCAACGGTGAAAGTCTGAAAATGACAAAATGAAAAGTCCTAGATGGCCAATGATACGGAGGGGAATGTCATAGCCCACGGTGGAAGTCTGGAAGTTGACAAAATAAAAGTCCTAGATGGCCAACGGATAAGGAGGGAATATCATAGCCCACGGTGATGTTTGAAGGCCGCGAAAGTTGATGGGGTTCTCTCACGGTTTAGTGTATAATGGGTGGTTAGGTAGTGTCTAAGTGTGTCATTCTAAATTATTGAGTAATACCTTGTGAGAAAAGTTAATTTTTGGGAAAGTCGGGAAAGTTGTTAAATTGAGAAATCATGGATTGAAATCAAAAGTATATTTTGATTATAAATGAAAGCATACTTTATTGCATCATGTTTTCATAGTATTAGTAGTATCATGGTTTTGGCTGGATGCATCAAGTCCATTGGTTAAATCTTTGAAGGTAACTCACCTACTATATAAAAAATAATTTTCAGGTATCGAGGGTATCTTGAGTCTTGAGGATGGGATCCAGTTGTGCTGTTCAATTTGATAAAACATAAAGTGTAATTAGTGTTTGTAATTATTTTTTCCGCACTCTGATGTAAATGACCGGTAATTGTCTTTTTTTGTTGAACTTTTCCGCATGGAGTTGTTGCTTGTGGCGGGGAGGCTTGTTTGACCGGGGCATGACAACATGGGATCAGAGCTCTAGATTCGAAATACTTGAGCCGTGGATGGTTAGGACACATGGTTAACGTTTAAATCTTTAGAGGGTAACGTTAGTGTAATATCTATGTGATAGGGATAACATGAACTGCAGCTACATGTTAGTTTAAATGGATTATGTTATAATCAGTATTATTAACTTAATCATAAGTGAATATGATTATATTATTTTTTTTGTTTCGTGGGAGGTATAGGAAATGCCACACGCAACGGCGAGGGTCGTGCGAAGGAACTTACGGGAGTCGTGGGGCAAGGGGTGCAAGTGGAGCACGCGGGCTTTAGGAATCTCGTGAGGGAGATGATCCCCAAGAGTCGGTGTGTGATGGGAGGTAGACAACCTTGAGGCGCGTTTGTAGATCTTGCGGATTGAAACAGTGATAGACGTTTCAGTTGTTTGACTTCATTGTGTTAGACATGAGAGTTTTGGAGTAATCATTGGTATGGATTGGTTGACTGGACTATCGGGCCACTATAGATTGTTGTCCGACATCAGGTTTACCGTGGTATACATGAGGGTGATCGTTTCCATTTTATGGGAGATCGAGGTTGTATAGTTCTGTTCCCCTTTGTCTATTGATGTGAGTAGGCAAGGCGGGAGTGTTAAATTTTCTTTTCTCGGCGTGTTGGGCGACGAGTTGTAGTTGCATAGGCAGTATAGCCTTGCCACCAGTCGTATGCGAGTTTTCGGATTGTTTTTCCAGAACATTTGACAAAATTACCACCGAACCGGGAGATTTGAGTTCTCCATTAATCTTTTTATACCGGGCACTACTCCATCTCAGTACTTTTTTTTTTTTTTTTTTTTTTTTTTTTTTTTTTTTTTTTTTTTTTTTTACCGTATCGTTTTGCGCCGGCAAAGTTTACAAGCGTTGAAAGTGCAGATTAAGACTTGTTGGATAAATACTTTATTCGACCTAGTGCATCGCCATGGGGAGGGGGAGGTTTTGGCCTTATTTGCTAAGGAAGAAGGATGGGTCACTTAGAATGTGTATAGATACGACGATTTGAACCGCGTGACGATAAAGATAAGTATCCCATTCCGAGGATCGATGACTTTATTTGACCAATTGAAAGGGTCGAGCTTTTCTAGAAGATGATTAAGGTCGGGTTATCATCAGTGAGAATATTAAGGAGGGGACATTGCGAAGCGGGTTTTTCGCTTACGCTACGGGCATTATGAGTTTCTTGTGATCTTACGATATGCGCCAGCAGCTTTCATGGATTTAATGAATCGTTATCTTCAATCCATATCTGGGACCGTTTTCGTGAATATGCGTAGATGGACATCTTAATCTATTCGACCATCAATACGTCACATGAGTAGAATTAAGGATCGTGTGGCAGCTTTTGCGAGAACATCCTTGTAGCATAAGCTTCGCAAATGCGAGTTTGGTTACCTGAGGTAAGTTTTAAGTCATGTGGTTTCGGGAAAGCGGATTGGCGGTTGATTCATCAAAGATTGAGACAGTGATGAAATAAAAATGGGGTGAACGACCAAAGACTGTATTGAAATCGTAGTTTCTTGGGTTTTAGCTGGTTACTACAGACGATGATTTGGAGAGAATTTTTCACGATTTGCGGAACCATGACTCGACTTACGGGAAGGGGATTCGTTTTGTTTGGAATGATGGCCATGCGAGCATTCTTTTCAAGGAAACTTAAAGAAGAGATTGACTTTGGCACAATTCTGGTTATACTTTGGAAGTGAGGGTTGGGGCTTTTTATACGTTGTTCTGTGATACTTCAAGTGATGGCTTAGGTTGCGTGTTGATACAATGGGGTGGTGAAAGTGATTGCGTTATGGTTCTCGTCAATTGAAGACGCATGACAAAATTATCCGACTATGGACTTGGAACTTGGGCGACCGTTTATTTCGATGTTTAAAAAGTGGGAGGCATTAATTGTATGGGAGTGTTTGAAGTATTTCAGACCACAAGAGCTTGAAGCTATTTTTCACGTAGAAAGACATGAACTTGCGACAGCGGCGTGGATGAGTAAGTGACATGGAGGGACTACGACTGCGAATTGAACTATCATCCAGGAAAGGCCAACGTTGGGCTGTGCGCTTAGTAGAAATCTATTAGACAATTTGGCGAGATTCCATTGGTGAGTGGCAAAATCTTCATATATCGGTGAATCGACTTACTTCTTCAGTGAGACGGGGTGAGTATGCTAATTATTCACATTGTTTGCCAGCGCCATCAATCAATTAGTAGGGTCATTGAGGCACAACAGCAAGAGTGAAGGCAAAGATTTTTGAGACCGCCATTGCCTAGAAATGTAGGCCCAACAGATGGGGTTTTACATGAGGATCAGAGTTTGAGATATTAAGTCTAGATGTTTGTGCATTGTCTAATAGAAAACGAGTACTTCTGAGTTTCATTCATTCCCGACTTGCGTTCATCCTGGAGGGCCGAAAGAGTATCATTATTGTGTCCGCTTAATTTTGGTGGAGGAGAATGAAGAAAGGACGTTGCATTGTTCGTTCTAGATGTTTGACTGGCAACAGGTGAAAAGCCGAACACATAGAAAACCGACAGGTTTACTACAACCGATTACAGTGAGAGTGAAATGGGAACATATCCTATGGACTTTCGTTACGGGTTTTTTTAACAAGGTCGTTGACGGAGGGCACGACGCTGTTGGGTTTATAGTCGATCGTTGACTAAATCTGCACAGTTTCTCAAATCCGTTTATCAAATTCGCGAGGATCTTGAGTCATTATGTTCGTAAATCTTTAGACTCATGGAGTTCGGTATCTTTCATTCAGATAGAGATCCGCGTTTTACATCTTCTTTGGAAAGGGATGCAATCGCTCTTGGTTCGGATTTGAGGCTTAGCAAGCACTTTCATCCTCGACTTACGGGCAGTATGAGCGTACTATTCAAATTGTGGAAGGACATGTAACGGGCATGGGTACTCGACTTTGGGGGGATCATGGGGGATCATCTACATTTTAGTGGAATTCGCGACAGAACAATTTATCAGGCGAGATTGGGATGGAACCTTTTTGTAGGCATTATAGTGAAGACCGTGTAGGTCACCCGTTTGTTTGGACTGACGTGGAGAAGAAGAAAGAAACAACGCTTGCCAAAGTCGGATTGGGTTCGTGACACGATGATGATGGTAGTATTGATTAGAAAACGTTTCTCACGGCACAAAGTCGTCAAAAGAGTTATGCTACCGGGAGGGAAGGAGGAAGGAGGAAACGTCTCCTTTGGCGTTTGCTATGGGG
>CM018903.1:8748744-8751244 GCA_009663005.1 Actinidia chinensis
TTTAATGGCCTTCAAAATAATCTAAAACGAGCTTTTCAACTAGTCGAATGTAAGCAGAGTTGAGTAACTTGGTTGGTTTGAGTAACCCGAACTAAAAGTACCACTACATATATATTCGCAATATTGTCCTTGACAATGATTCACTTTGCAGATCAATTATAGCTATATTTTTTTTCCTGGCCCAACATAATTTCCCATTTCAAAAGTCTAGAGATCAGCATGTGAAAGTGAACCATAAAATCACATGGTGTAACTTTGATTTCACCAATAAAAAAATCTAGGGTTTCTGAAACTTTTCATATTTGTTTTTTTATGGTTTAAAACTTTCCTAAAGTTGGAAGACCAAAACATGATTTAAAGTCAAATGGAACTGGACCCACATTCATAAAAGAAGGGAAACAATCTCTACACTTTCTTTTCTCCAAAAACTTTTTTTTTTGCTTATTATACCAAATTACAAAGTTGTCCTTCCATTTAAGCATTCCTACACATTTTTTTATACAATACAAGGGCTTATTAGTAATTTTTCATGGGAAAAGACAAGACATGGAGTGTTTTTTTTATTGAATTATTGTAATCTTTGGTAGTGCAGTGCTTGGAAACACCGCATTTGATTTATAAAAATGGAAATAGGAGAGACAGAGAAGACATTATTGAAGAATCACTCTATTTTCAAGTAGAATAAACAAATAAATATGCAGATAAAAGTTGCTTTCCTTCATTTAAATTCCATAAAAAGGGATGGGTCCACACCATAAGGCAAAAGCTAGTGAATACAATATAGAGCAAGAGATGGAAAGTGGGAGGCAAATGAAGGAAATGATGTACTGAGGTTTTTTGTGTTTTCATTATTTAATCTGTATACAGAGGGGTTTAGAGATTCTATTGGAATTGCTCTTAGAAGCATTGGGAAGACAAACTTTAATACAACTTGTAAAATGCAAGGTCATATCCTATTCAGTTCTGAAAGGCAATTGAAAAGGCAGCCCCCTCTATCATCCATCCCAAGGCCTTCAGACCCCACCATGAAGTGAGAGAGGATGTCAGACTTTGGGAAAGATTAATCACCAATGCCTCGTTTGTTTGTTGGACTGGATAAAGAGTTCTCGAACTAAATCTCCGGATTACTTGAGCTCCAGATTAATATTTTCCAGATTATTAATTCCCGGACTACTTAGACCAATGAGAGCAAAAAAATAATTTTATCTCTAATTTAGTCCCGCATAAAAGTCTCAATCACCCGGCGTCTTCTCGGGACAGTAGTAGTCCCGCATTGCCGATTACTTTGTCCGACGAAATGCGAACTATTGTACCGTGATCATTTTTTATAAACGAGGAATGCAGAATTGAACAACAAATTCCGGTTAAAGTCAACCGGGCCAACAAACCAAACCCAGTGACGTTAGATAAACATCATTTAGGGTTAAATTACCAAATATCATGTGTGTGTAGGCTCGTAATTACGACGTGCAGTATTGGGGTTGTGGCTCCGCTTGGTGAAACATCATAGGTCATGGTCCCAATACTGATTGTATTATGACTCCAACACGATAGCATGGATATATTGATACAAACCACACCAGAGGTTGCTTTAGTATAAAGATGGTCCGACCCCGCGAGAGAAAAGGACGGAGACATATAACCGCGATCGTCAACGGAGGGTGTAATGGTGGCAATATGTAGGTGTGGGCGTGGAAAGTAGTTCTCAAATTTAGTCACTGCGTCCATAGATACAAAGTCCTATGCTAGGTCAACCTGCAACAAATAATGATTGTAGGACCTCACCAATAATAGGATAATTTTCATTTTATGTTGTTCACTTTTCGGTATATCACTTTTGTTTTTCATATTTTAATTTAAACATATTAAATTCTAAACTTTAAAAACAGTTATAATGTGGACCTTCCATCTATATCCGTTAAAATTTGTAGACAAAATATCCATATATTACACACATGATCAGATTGAAAATTTTAAATTAGTATAAATATAAGATTCTTTTTGTCTTTAATATTTTTTTTTTCACAATTTAATCAAAATCTTGTACTTTTTTTGTTTCTTTAGATGAGAAGAGTTCGAAAATATAGAAAATTTTATTTACTTTGGATAAAAATTTACTAAAGACAAAAAAAAAATTATTTTTATCCAAAAAATCTATCTATAAAATCATTTTTGTCCTATGCGTGCGGGCACATAGCTATCTTCGTCCACAGATTCCAATGGATGAGGACGGAAGGTCCGCATTCCAACTAACTCCAAAATTTATGATTAAATATGCTCAAATTAAAACATGAAAAACGAAACTAAAATCCAAATAAAAATTAAAGGGTATAAAACTAAAATTACCCCTATAATATATATAATCTCATCTTTTCTTTATATATAATCTCATTTTTTCTTTTGAGTATTATACATCCCATCTTATAATACATTGAGGAGGAAGATAATGTCCATCAATTTTATCGGCGGGTACGATGAATAATTGCACCCAGTATTGTGC
>CM018903.1:8758744-8761244 GCA_009663005.1 Actinidia chinensis
GGAACATCATTTGATATGGAAGTGAGACCTGAATAGATTCCGTTCCTTACAAACATCGTTGACGACCCCGCACTTGGTAACTCACGAATTGCTTATACGACTCTCATGGATACAACAGTTTCGATCTTCTGATATTAAGTACTTCAATCAGAAGATCACACAACAAAAAACAAACAACTCAAATCACGGTTGGGAGTCTAACTCTCACACAACAACCACCAAGACTTCCCCACCTCGCCGCCCCCCTATTTTAAGGGGGACCTTTAAGTGGTTCTTTTCTCTCTCTCTAAAAAATGTTACTAATGCAGAATGATGTGATGCAACTTTTAAACACTTCAATTTCATTTTTTAATTACCCTTAAATGATAATGATCTGAGTTTAAATAGAATTATCGTACCTTTTTAGAAATGTATGGTTCTTTTTGGATTAATCACACCTCTTGGAAAGACATAACCCCCTTTTGGCCAATAAAGCCCCCATTTTGTATAAAACTAAATGTTGTGACCATTTACTAAGGAAAGTAAAAATTCAGAAAAGAATTACATTTCCTTTTGTAATTTGAGAAGTATTTCTCATAAATGACCCCCATTCTAACCAAAGTGGCATATAAGCTCAAAGGTTAAGCCAGCCACATATTACTAAAATAACCGATGAAATCATATACATACAATTCCATTAAAGCATATCATTCTTATTAAAAAAATGCTTACTTTCCTTGGCAATAAACTTCCAAGGCTGTAGGGGGACGACTGCTCCACTAAAGCATATCCCTCATATTCAAAAAAACTTACTATTCTTAAAAGTAAACATCGAAGGGGGCGTGTAAGGGGTGACTACACCACCGAAATGTCGAAAGAACCTTCATGTTTTACAAAAAATCGTAAGATATTCCCGAAATTACAAAAGAACCTTCTAATATCATTTGAGAATACAAATTTGTGTCGTGCCCCAAAAATGAATTTTTTTTGAGAATCATTAGGAGAAAAAATCATATGATTCTATGATACATTTGAGTAATTAAAGGGTGGGTTCACAATTAGTAAGCTGAATTTATTGTCAAAATCGATCCCATCAAGTATACGGTTAAGCAAAATGCAATGAAATTGACCATTCTTAAGAATTTGCAAACTTGCAAATTAATTTTACATCTTGTTTGTATAATGTACTGTTGATAGCAAGTTTTGTGTTCTTTTGAATGAATAATGCATGGCTAGCACAGTTTCATACGTGATTGAACACACCAATTGTTATATCACTGGATAGATTGCAACTCCGCATATGCCTAAACGCGTTAAATGGTGCGTCAGTGAGTAGTCGGTTAACTTAGCCATGCGCTTAAGACATGATTGATAACTAACATGTCATGTTGTCAATGTCTCGATCCAAGCGTAGAGCTCTACGTGCAAGTTAACTTTTGTCCCATCACGTGCTTTAGGATCATCGTCCACAGGACTTCTAACTTTCCTGAAGAGCTTCGGCTACTGACTCATTCGAACAATGTTCCACAGTTTCTTCCTCTTCTTGAGAGAGAGAGAGAGAGATTCTACTGAACGGGGATTCGGCGAGCGAGCTGTGAAGATCAGTATCTTCCACCACTGATCTTCGAAGAACCTGTCTTCTGTCTAATTCTCGAACACATAAACATTTAGGGTAAATTTCAGTAACTACAATAACATCTCCTCTCCTTTATACGAGTGTAATAAAATCAAGGTAACCGACGTACGGAAAGAACCTACTATTAGGAATGTTTAAGGAGAGGATATACATCATCATGTTTAAGAAATATTAATGAGTTTTCTTATTTTTAAAATTAATATCAAAATTTTGTATGATCTAACTTTTATGTAAAAATAAAAATATTGTGTTTTAATTTAGTACTTTTAATTTTTTTTAATACGCCAATGAAAATAAATAGGCTTAATTTCATAAATACCTCTTAAATTATAATATTTCATCACTTTGACCCCAATTATCTAAAAAGTGAATCATATTGACTCCCTTAACTATTTAATATATCGCTTACACCCCTTTATTTATAATCTGTTTGAAATAGTGATAGAAATCGATTACGTGTTGTCTATATTCTTAAATTAAATGTCTTTATGTCTAAATATTCTTATTTTTTTTGTAAAAATTAAGTTAACGCTCTATTTAAAGGGTTATTAATAAGGGTTAAGTTTATTCTCACAATGACTGAATAACTCTGTATATAGAGTATTAACTTAGCTTTTTTAAATAAATAATGATATTTTAGATATAAGTGCATTTAATTTAAGCACATAAATATCACGTGATCGATTTCTATCACTATTTTAAATAGATTAGTAATGGAAGGAGTGTAAATGATACAATTAAATAGTTACAGGGTCAATATGATTTACTTTTTAGATGAGGGATAAAAGTAACAAAATGTGACAGTTTAAGGGGTGTTTGTGAAATTAAGCCAAATAAATAAGCATTATCTCTTTTTAAAAAAAAAATTTAATAACATGTTAGGTT
>CM018903.1:8913744-8916244 GCA_009663005.1 Actinidia chinensis
GAGGAAAGAGGGGTAGAGAGAGAGAGAGAAAGAAAAAGAGGGGGCGCCGACCACAGAGATAGAGTGTGTGTTAGGGAAATGCTAGGGTACACCCAACTTGTATCCCAAATGCACACCTGATGAGGTGAAACAATTAGATTTGCTGAAAGGACTGGGTGAACCCCACACCCAGCCAATCTAAATGCTCCACCTCATTAGGTGTGTGTTTGAGGTATAAGTTGGGTGTACCCATAACATTACTCGTGTGTGTTAGAGAGAGAGGGAGGTCGAGAGAGGGAAAGATAGGGGAATCCGTTTTCACAAAAAAACAAGGCGAATCCAGCTAGTGTGTGAGGTGATTGGTGAGGGTACTGTGGTAATAAAAAGTTTAGGCAGGACTCGCTTGATTTATGAATTAATTTTGAACTGATGCAAGTACAATTAATAGTTGCTACATGTAAATGCCCCATTTAAGTATCGAGAGAATTTTGTTATAATTTTGCATTATAAAAATTAATGTGGTTAATGATATGTTTAAGAAGCAGATCCACCACTATCCAATTCTAAGCTGCCACATCTCCCTATTGTGTTGCCATGTCAACATATTCTTTTGGCAAATCAAAAAATTTTTAATTTTATTATTAAAAAAATTAAGATTTTTTAGCTTTTTTATTTTTTTAATTTTACTTTAGTTAAAAATAAATAAAAAAACAAAAATAAAAAAATAAAAAAGACAACTCTGGTTGTTTTTTTTTTGCTTATAAACTTAAAAAAAATCAGCCGAAAAACTGGTACCAAACAGAGCCTTAAGACTTTTGTAGTGTCTTTTCGGTGAGCTCATCGTTAGCACGCATTTATAATTTTAATAATTTATTTTATAAAACCCATTAAGCATGTAATTTATATAAAAAATTAAGTTGATTGAATATCAATAATTACATGATTAATTATATTTGTCTATATATAATTTATTCTTATAATTATACTTTTCACTCATTTATTTAAATAAAGTACTCGAACCATGTCGTTGACTCGTTATCAACATCTAATCAATTCAATTAGGCTTAATAAGTCAACTATTGAAATCATAAGATGTCTATTCATTGGTGGTATAATTATCAATGTGGAGTGGGGATTTTCTAGAGTGTTCATGAGGTGCTCAAAACAATGCCGTTTTATTTATTAAAATGACGTCGTTTTGATTATGATGATTTTTTTTTTGTTCAAACACTCTCGTGAACTCTCTCTCTCAGAACAGCAGACCTATCGTCTCAAATCAAAACCCTCCTCCCCCTCTCTCTAGAAGCTAGAGCTACCACCATTATGGATCTTGATGTCTATATAATTCGCTTGAGCCTGTACTTAGTAACCACGTGTTCTATTTATTAATTTTTTATATATATTTTTTTTGATATGTTTTCGTTTTGATTTGCAGATAAAAACAAATTTCACTCAGTTGACACGCAACCTGTAGATATGTGTACTGTTCACATGGAAAACAAACTACAGTAATGGACCAATATAACTTCATGGAAAAATTTAGAGAAATTGCCCCATAATAGTGGTAGCTCGAGCTTCTAGAGAAAGAGAGGAATATGAGGTTTTTGAGAATAGGGTTTTGATTTGAGAGGACGGGTCTGCTGTCTGAGTGAGAGAGAGAGTTCAAAAAAGAAGGGAGAGGATTCGAACAAAAACAATTAAGCATAATCAGAACGATGTTATTTTGATAACCAAAACTTAATAACCATGTGTTCTATTTATTAATTTGTTTTTGTTTTTGATATGTTTTCGTTTTGATTTGCAGATAAAAACAGATTTCACTCAGTTGACACGCAACCTGTTAATGATATGTGTTAACGTTCACTATGGAAAACAAACTACGGTAAGGGACCAATATAACTTCATGGAAAAATTTAGAGAAATTGCCCCATAATAGTGGTAGCTCGGGCTTCTAGAGCAAGAGAGGAATATGAGGTTTTTGAGAATAGGGTTTTGATTTGAGAGGACGGGTCTGCTGGTCTGAGTGAGAGAGAGAGTTCACATAGAAGGGAGAGAATTCGAACAGAAACAATTTCAGCATAATCAAAACGACGTTATTTTGATAACTAAAAGAGTCATGTTATAACGGGCTCGAGCTGTGGTATTACAACGAGTTCGCCTACGTGACGCGCTCACATCTACCCATTTGGGGGTGACCCCACTTAAAAAAAATAAAAAATAAAAAAGACAACTCTGGTTGTTTTTTTTTGCCCCCATAATAGTGGTAGCTCGAGCTTCTAGAGAAAGAGAGGAATATGAGGGTTTTGAGAATAGGGTTTTGATTTGAGAGGACGGGTCTGCTGTTCTGAGTGAGAGAGAGAGAGAGTTCAAAAAGAAGGGAGAGGATTCGAACAAAAACAATTTAAGCATAATCAGAACGATGTTATTTTGATAACCAAAACTTAATAACCATGTGTTCTATTTATTAATTTGTTTTTGTTTTTGATATGTTTTCGTTTTGATTTGCTGATAAAAACAGATT
>CM018903.1:9038744-9043744 GCA_009663005.1 Actinidia chinensis
CTCTTTTAGGATTTGGACATTAGTAACTTGCTAATTATTATAAATTAAGCTGATATCTAAAGGTCAAACATTCCATCATCACATATTACTTCATTATATCTTGAAAGTGATACTCGTAGAAAGCAGGCAAGGATAAGAACAAAATATGCAAAAGGCCATCAGGCCCATCATCGAAAGTCAAGCATTCTTCAATTAAAATTGTCTTCTTAAGACTTTAGAGGGCGAGGGCGAGGGAACTAAAGAAATTTGAGAAGATGTATTTGAAGTAAAAGTCTAATCTGTATCTGTATGGAAGCTGGTCATGGCTACAGTGCAACAGAAACAACCGTCGAATGCAAACAAACTCAATCATGTTTGATAGGTTTACAAACTGACCATTGTGGGGTTGGTGCCAAACTTCAAATTGATTTTTCAAATATAAAAATTCAAATTTTACTATCTTGTTACTTGTAGTAATTTGGTTTTTAGTTTTTATTTTTGGTGAAATAGCAACCGGTAAAGCGAAACATAATGACGGGTCACCACTTTGAGTCCCTCAAGATCACTTAATTTGTCCCGTCGTTCATTTCAATGTCCTAAGATTATTTATTCTCGAAACCAATTGAGTTGAACGGAGATATTAAGCTATAAAAAATACTTGAATTTTTTTTACTAAAGAAAAAAATTTAAAAAAAAAGAAAGAAAATCAACAAAAATATTATGTGTCATTTACTGCAGTGTTAAGAGTCAAAACGGGACTCTTTTTTGCAGTGCCCATCTAGTTTAGGCCCATCTAACCTGCCAATGACTGATGGTATATTTCCCTTGGTACCAGTCAGCTCTCATGGAACTACTGGTCAGTGGTCACCCATTTGAAACCCAAACATGAACTTTATCTAGTGTGGGCAATCCTGTGCGTACCCATTTTCATCTTCTCTCTCATCCCATATTGGATCACTGTTCATCCCTCCAACACGCAAAGCAAACCAACAAAATAATTTGGTAAATGATCCACACGCAAATAAAAAAGAAAACATAGGGTGGAATTGGGCCCAAGTCCAAGATTTTTCAAATATGCCCTAGGCCTACAAAGGCCCATTATTGTCCTTGGGGTATATGAGTTCCAATCCAAAAACGTAAACGATAATTTGGAATGGGGTAGACGATTCTCAATAAAAAGAAAATCCTGTGAAAATATTTTATCTTTGGTGCGGTTTTCGTAATCAATTTTCTTAAACACGTTTCAAAAAACTTGTTCGGTCAGCAGATTTTGATCGATACTTATTTTTGACGATCTCATCGCTAATAAAACGTAGAAAGATCTTTTAAAATTTTTGACAATCAATCCGCGAAAAGTATACCCAATTTGAAACAAATGAACACTTTTGTTTTGAAAAACTAGATTTTTAAAATTGATTCTTCAAAAACTAATTCCAATTTGTTAGCCCTATGGCGTCAATCCGATTATGTTGCAAATATTTTGATGATATCAAATTTTTAATCTTATTTACTCGAATGTATTTTAATTCAAGTAATGATAGTTTTTGTAAGAATATTCAGCACATATTCTCAAGGAGCAAATAATCGAGATTTTGGACTGCCAGTAAGAACCTTCAAGCACTGAAAATTCTCAAGAATGAGAACTTTCATATAGGGTATTTTTGTAAAGCTCTTGTATGATTAAATTCTTGAGGCTCTCAAATAACCTTAATATCCTTTATGCATTTTTAAAAAAAATCACAAAGACATTAAAATTTAAAATTCTTACAAAATGTTCTAGCAATAATTCTTATCTTTGAAATTTATTAAATTTTGAAAAATGGTCTTAGTCAATAAATTTTTGATTTTTGACATTTGAGTCAAGTTTGAAAAATTGGCTAGCAACATTTCTGACTATTGAAAAATTTGATTCCAAATTTTGAAAAATATTGCTAGCACCAATTTCCTGACTTTGAAAATTTAATTCCAAGTTTGAAAATTGGGTTAGCAATAATTTCTAGATTTTTGAAAATTTGGATACAACAATTCTTGACTTTGCAAAATGTGGTTGTAACTTTGAAAAATTGGTAGAAACAATCTCTGACTTTGAAAATATGTTTGCACTGTTTTGAAATTTTGGATAGCAACAATTTCTGACTTTTGAAAATGTGATTTCATCAAGTTAAAAATTGGCTAGCAAATTTTCAAATTCCCTCCAACGGTTATATGCTTGCTAAGGGCCTATAAATATATATCCTTAACTCTCATTTTATCAAGACAATCAAGTGAAAAAACAGTTAGAACTCAAGCTACTTTTTTCAATTTCCTTTGAGCCTTTCAATGTTTTGATTCATACAAGAGTTCTAGTGATAGGCATAATTATTGTAAAAACTTCATTTGGATCCTTCTCAAAAAGGGAATTGTTTTGTTGGAGAGAAATCCTCAATCCAATCAACAGTTGATGTATCAAGAGGGTTTGGTGTGAACCCCCTGGGAGGTGTGAAGGGGATTTCCCTACCTTGTGAAGAAGAGTGGTGTGCTCTTGACGTGTTAAGGTTTTGGAACTCCACCCGTAAGGAGTTTGGATTAGTGGATTGAAATCTCAAGTGTGTTCCTTGGGGAGTGGACGTAGGTAAGTAACCTAAACACTATAAATCGCGCCGAGTTTGAAATCTCTCTCCTATCATCTCTTTATTATTGTGCTTTTTATATTCTTTATTTAGACTCTGCTACTTCTGCTTCTTAAATTATTCTAAACGCTTAATTCAGTTATAATTTGTATTAAAAGAAAGTTTGGTCAACAACCCTATTCATCATGGGCACCCCCCTCAGGGTTGATTATCTGGGCAACACAATTTTCTTCTTTTCTTGTTTTTAGGCACTGACTGGTGAAAACGAATATGATAAACTGGTGTTGTTTGTTATATCCATTGTGGGATATGGAACGACGGGGGAGGATCCTTCATAGGGCTAATGAAATACCGAGATAATAGGGACTTTAGAATACT
Organism: Actinidia chinensis; assembly: GCA_009663005.1. NCBI lineage: Eukaryota > Viridiplantae > Streptophyta > Magnoliopsida > Ericales > Actinidiaceae > Actinidia > Actinidia chinensis. The sequence goes on from CM018903.1 coordinate 9,041,711, forward strand.
CAATTAGTTCCATAAAAATCTTCCTATATAATCTCCTATTCAATCTCTATGATCTTGTACTCACCTATACAATCCTGGCTATATAAGAAATAACATCATTGGTTTTCTTTACAAATCATTGAATATCTCAACACTTCCCCTCAAGTTGTATATAGATGTCGCAGTATGCCCAACTTGTCCTAGAATGTTTGAGAACAACACCCGATTGGATACCCCTTTGGTAGGATATCAGCTAACTACTCTTCTGACCGTAATCGTGGTAATTCCATTCCCACAACTTTTTTCATCCAGTTCCTCCTTAATGAAGAACCTATCTACCCCCTCGACAATGCTTTGTAGGTCATGTGAAAACTCGATTATAGGCTGTATCACATTCTCCCTTTTGTTGTCACACGAAAAAGCTTAATTGGCTATTCAGGGAATATTTAGGTCCTTTAACAGAAAGTTCAACCACAGTCTTCATAAATTCCTAAGCCCATTCCTTTGTACTCAGCTTCTACACCAGATCTTGCAACAACATTATGTTTTCTTGCTTCTCCATGTAACTAAGTTTCTACTTACAAAGGTAAAGTATCCCAAAGTTGATCGCCTATCGTCAACTGCTCCAGCCCAGTCAACATCTTTATATACCTCGATATTTTGCTTGTTTGTGTTTTTAGAGAATAGAATTCACTTCCAGGAGCATATTTTAGATACCTCAAAATGCGCATGACTGCATAATAGGGTCATGGGATTATGATGAACTGACTTAACGATACTCATAGCATAGGCGGGGATCTAGTCTTATGTGAGCTAGGTACATTAGTCTTCCAACGAGTCTCTGGTAATCACCCACCCCCTGTCCACTGGTACCCTGGCTTGTCTCACTACATAACTTCAGACCCTCTTGTCAAATGGTTGGCAGGCTGGCATATCAGTTTCATGAAGTAGATCCACGACATACTTTCTTTAAGATAGAAGATTCCTTTACTCTATTGAGATACTGCAATTCCCAAAAAGTATTTTAAGGGGCCTAAGTCTTTCATTTCAAATTCCTTGGACAAGTACTCCTCAAAGCTTTCATTTCTTCTGTTTCTTCTGGGTCATTGCTTGTGACGATCATGTCATCCACATATACAATGAGTGTAGTAATTTTTTCATGTTGCTTCTTTAAAAATAATGTGTGATCTGAATTGTTTTGTTTGTAACCAAAAGGTTGAATGGATTTGGTTTGAATCGTCCTGCCTCCTAAACATTTTGGGCCTCTTTTTTAAACAAAAAGGGACTGTTTTAATCCATATAGTGATTTTCTTTACCTTTCATACCTTTTGTTTTTGTCTTTCTGTTACCATACACCCTGGTGGAAGATTCATGTAGGAATTATTTAGAGGCGTTCACCAGGTAGGAATGCATTTTTACATCAAAACTGTTTTGTAACGGCCAATCAAAATTTGTAGCTAAGGATAAACAACGACTCGGACTATATTGATTTTGGCCGAAGGTGCAAAAAAGTTATCAGTTGAATCAATTCATAAGTTTGAGTGTATCATTTTGACACCAATCTTGCCTTAAAATGTTCGATTGTGCCATCAGTTTGTAGTCACAGTAAAGATCCATCGACACTCAACTGGTTTTTTTCTTGAGGGACGATCAACAAGCTCCCAAGTTTGGTTCTTCTGCAAGGAGGTCATCTCTTCATTCATCATAGCTTTCCATCTTGGATCAGTTAAGGCTTCCTACACATTGTTAGGTATGGATACAGTAGATAATTGATTAACAAATGATTGATTTGTTTGTGACAAACAATGTGTAGACATATAACGGTTCATGGAATATCTTCCTTTACTAGACAATCGAGGTTCATATGTAGGTTTTGGGATACCTCTGGTGAGATATTGTGGTAATTGTCTCCTGGTCAACTCAGCACTATATAAGGAATATCCTCAGACAATGATTGGTTTGGTGTATTAATTGGGAGAACTCAAACTCGGTTTCAGACGTTTCCTGACTTTTTGGGTACTCATTTTCACTTTGATCCAAGGTTTGACCACCAGG
>CM018903.1:9113371-9115871 GCA_009663005.1 Actinidia chinensis
TTCTGATATAAAATATCTTCCATCTGCATCTTTCAGAAGGCGTAGTTCGTACCATTAAATGTCTCGATCTTGACTTTATCCTCAGCCATTGTGTAAACCCTTAACCTCCTAACCCAGAGCTCTAATACCAGTTGCTAGGCTTCAATTTTGGTAGTGCATGATTGGTTTAGATAGGCGGTGGCGACCAAGGGGTAACCAACTTTACGCAGAAAGGGAGTTATGGATGGGCTTGAGTCAAGACTGTGAACTCTATAGGCTTGGGTCAGGCCGTAAACTGCTATAAATATTTTTTATAGAAAATTTATTTAATTTTTTTAATAAATAAGTTATTTTTAATTGCGATTTTATCCTCAAATAGTTGCGTCTGTTCGGATTAGTCTCGAATAGTTGCATCTGTTTGGATTAATTCTGAACTATTGTATCTGTTCGTTTTAGTTTTTATACGTTTAAATTTTAAACAAACAAATCCTTTGAAGAGTTGCATCTCTTTCAACAACCACGAATCCTTCTATAAAAGCCTTCCCACTTCAGCCATTCTGAAATATGCTCGCAATTCGAATCCTTCTCCTCCTTTGCACTTCCCTTCGCATATTTTTATATTCTGTGAAAGAGTACATCACTGTTTGTTGGTTCACTAGACTCATTGTTGTTCTACTGCATCAGTGAGATTCCGACTGTTATATTTTGAAAGATAGAGTCTATTCATTCTGTTAACACTAGTGCGGATGACTAATCAATCTTAAAGACATTGTAATGACTTCAGTACTCAGTTCACCATTTATAGATTTTGTTATCTACTAATTAAGTTCTGCAAGCTTGTTTATGTTTTTATTTATAGTTATTACATTAATTACAGAATAGTTTTTGCCAATTTCACACATTGCAGAGAATATTGTCCAATAAGATAAAACCACATCTTTCTACCTCTGATTTTTATTTGATAGTTATGTCTTAGTTATATTGTATTTGTGCATTTGAATGATAACGAACGTTGTTGTGTGGGCCCAAATTTTCCAAAAACTGATTCATGTGGCAAGATTTTATTTGCCAGTGGTTGGGCCCATTGGGCGGGCCCATTTAATAACCAAAAGGGCCATTAGGAGGGAGGACAAGATTAAAAATTTTAATTTTAATTTAAATTAAGCAATTATTTGCCGCAGTGTTTTACACGGCTTAGTAATTTTCATTTTAAATTGTTAGAATCGATGAGCTAGTTAAGGGTTTGGGCCTTCACCAGCACATTAATTGCGGGTTCCATTTTCATAAACTAAACTATGGCCAATTTGGTGTAAACAAAAAAATAAAAAAAGAATCAGTTTGTTTTTTTTAGATAAAATAAAAAAAATTCTCATACGCTTACATAACCTCACCTCAAATACACCTAAAAAAGATTTTGCTGCAAGTTTAAGGCGATTGGTTGATCTTTCCTTTTAAAAAAATAAATAAAAAAGTTAAAAGCATTGACAACAAAAATTATCCAATGGCACTGAACTGTCTGTCAAACTGTCACCTTGTTCCCGATCATTTATGATTGACCACATAAAGTAAGACTAAGGCTCCATTTGAAACTAGTTTTTTTTTTTACTTTTTGATTTTTTTTAAGCTTATAAATAAAAAAATCAATCAGAATTGATTTTTTTGCATTTTTGCTTATTTGTAGTTAAAGTAAATCCAGAAAAAGAAAAAAGAAAAAAAAATATTAACTTTTAAGAATTATCAAACGGAGCCTAAATAATAAAGCAGACAAACACGTGGAGTGCAATGCTTGGGAATTATTATATACGATATGCAATAAAGTATTGGTAGACAATAATAATAATAATAACAATAATAATAAAAAACATACAAGAAATACAATCAGAACGATTTTGCTGGGCTGCTGACTTTAAATTACAACAAATGCCACTGCCTTTGTCAAGTACTTTCTCACATCATTCACTTTTGTATGAACATTCCATTAGAAGAGCACTTTCCTTTTGTGAAAACCTCCCTTTCTTAACCCATATTGAGCTGTGCAGCTCTCACTAGAAAATCCAGTTCACAACTTCACAAAGTCTAAACCCAATAATGAGCAATGTGGGCTAATGCTATAAAATTGATGGGCCAAAGACCCATTGCACTACAGATCATATACGGGTTCATGAAGCTTCTTGAATCTTCACTAACTCATTCATATATCTACTTGAGCTTCTTCCGGGACCGCTTTACGCTGCTCCATGACTCGGTATTCTCCGTGACTTACACCCACCCACCGACTCGGCTAATAACCGAGCCAACTCGGCTAAGCTGGGCAAAATCTGACTGCCACGCCATGCTGGCCAACCAACCAGTAACGTGGCCCAAATGTCTATCAAGTCATTTTGGGCGTCCAAACGTCCCTTTCTTTGTCTAAACGTTGGAAGACTTTTGCAACACATGATTAAGTAGCATTTGAGGTTGGAAGTTTAACGGGTGGCTTCCTTGACTTTGTTTTGGCCAATATACAAAAACTTCCTTCGTG
>CM018903.1:9162952-9165452 GCA_009663005.1 Actinidia chinensis
CGGTCGGACTGTTCCGAGCAGCTTAAAAGTCTGCAGATCAGAGTCTCAATTTAAAACCCTCAAAAAACCTAAAACTTTTCATTTCCTCCATCCTAGCCGTCTCTCTCCTCTCTCATTCCATCAAATACCCTTCTCCCTCCCTAAAAACACCACCAAACTACGGATTTGAGAAAGCAAGAAGTTTCTCACTCATCTTCTCCATCTTGGAACCACCATTGTTAAAGTTTCAAAAAGGTAAACAACCAAATCTCAATATTCAAGTTATATTGAAATTTTTGTTAGATTCACATTTCTCGAGCTTAAAAACAAGTAAATTTTTGCCCAAAAATACTACATTTACACTCCGTATACATTTTTTGTCCAATATATTGAAAAACCCACAAACCAAATGGCCCAAATCCTTAAAAAAATCATCAGAAATAGTTGAAAGCCCATTGATGAACATTATTCTGGGCATGTTGTTGATGGCTTTCTGTATTTTATGGGTCGAAAATGAGAGGCAAACTAGAGGAGGGAGCAGATCTGGTGAAGATCCTCTAGGGCAAGGGGAACTGGAAAACGAAAGAGAGGGAAAAACAGTGGGTGAAAGTCACAGTCAGATGGTTAGTTAGTCAGAGGAGTGAACTGCCTCCAGGCTTGAGTGAGGCTAGGAAAGAAGGAAAAGGCTAAAAATGACATGGAAAAATGGAAACAATAGGTTGACTAAATCTGTCACTTGTGAGAGACAAGTATTAAAGAGAACAAATAGTTGCACTATGCCATTCAGAAGCTAGCAGATAGAGGGTGAATTTTTTCTTTGAGAAAATTGAAGGCTATTACAGGGGTTTATGTGTTCACTTCTATAGAAATATTAGGATTGACACACACAGGACGATTCATTAAGTAAGGGGTGGAGGCAAAAAATTAGTAATCACTGCTGTATCAGGCCCAATTCCTTCATTACCCACGACCTGATCCAACTACTGTTCAATATCCAAACAAAGGATTTACACCTTGAAGGAAAAAAGCCGATGCTCGTGCATTTTACAGATCCAACGGGAATTCCAGAAAGGAAAAAGTTGTGTTGGAAAAATTCAGCTGAATTTTTTGACAAGTTAGATGACAAAAATGCATTCATTACAACATTGTACCACAGGTGAAAAGGAACTGAAATTAGCTGACGACGCGGAATTCTTTCTGTTATGATGAACTCAGTGATTAAGTGATGTGGCAGAATGTATTCTGAATGAAATGTAGTTTTAAAGAAAAAAGCTCCATTAGAGCTAAACATGCCATTTGTGGCAATGATTTCATCAATATGTTTAGCTGCCGGGGCCACCACATTATCGACGATCCATTGATCCAGCCACCGCTAGGACCTATAACTATGACATCAATTAAGAAGAGGTCAGCTATGTCAAGTCCTCCTAAAGTTCCAGTCAGCATCAGTAACATCCCGCCCTCTGTTGAAATTCCACCTGATATCCCCTATCTTCCACAGCACCTCCCCCAAAGAAGAAGAAAATCTTGGAAAAGCTAGGAGTTGAGGGATACATCAAGAAACTTCTGTGTCGCCAATCTGATTTTGAACGTAAGCTCACCCACAAAATTGATGAGTGTCCAAGCAGTGGAACTATACTAGCATGCCTTACGTACCACTAGAGAGCAATACGGGGGGGAAAGCACCGAAGAGGAGGAAAATGAAGACACCAAAGGAAGAAGAAAGAAGATGATGATTCAGAGTAGCGCTCGCGTTTGTAAGATGGTAGGATTTAGTTATTTTGACGTTAGTTAATATTAGATGCAATTAGTGTTAAGAATGAATGGCAACATATTGGGTAGAAATTCCATACCATATTGTGAGTTGCCCCGTCTTTTTTGGTCTATTCCCCCCGATTGGCACCAAGGTCATTATAAGCCTAAAAGTCCTGTTGACCTAAAAGTGCCATGTATGTTAAAGTTAACAAATTGTTTCTATGTTATTTTTTTTTTTATTCTAATTTTAAATTTATGCATTATCAAACTTATGTACAAAATTATAAAATATTACTAAGCTTATAAGAAAATCAACTCTCTAAAACTAAATCGGTACAAATTGCACAATTTTGCTAAGGGCTAACAACACTAAGTTAGGGGTGTGATGAAATCACAACTTGACATATTTTCAATTAATAAAATCTCTTAAATAGGTTATTTTGTATATTAAAACTGTTATATTAGACGTATTATTAATAAAAAAGGATAAAACATCATAGAGGATTGAAAAGAGTGTCAAAACATATGTTTTAATCAAAGAAACAAGTGCAACTTGTGAAAAGACAAAAGGAATGGTTGAAAAACTAAAACTGCAGAAAGCTGAACCAGGCCAGAGCTAAACCGGTCCAAGAAGTTCAACAGTCCAGGAGCTGAAACAGTTCCAGGAGCCCGACCGGTCGGGGAAATGATCAGAAGCATAAGAAGAAAAGTCTGAACGGGCCAATAAACTGACCAGCGAAGATCAAAGGCGGTGGAAGAAGCTGAA
>CM018903.1:9185452-9187952 GCA_009663005.1 Actinidia chinensis
GAGTCCAGCCCATCTGGATGAGGTCCAAGCCCACTTGATGAGTTCCAAGTCAGTAGGCCAGCACAGCCCGATTGGAGGTTTCATATGGAGTGCCATGTGACGGTGAAACTCTTGAGTTATCTAGACCTCTTGAGAGTCTTTTTATCTTTTTGTTTTCCTAGATAGATTAGGATAATGATTAGGTATTCTGGTAGGAGTCCACACCTCCTCCCATTGGTCTATTTTCCTCTCTCTTATAAAAGGGATGGTAGTGTGCTTAGATTTTCTACGGGTGTTGTTTGTGGGACTGAGAACCGATTGAGGTGAGGTGAGATTAAGAGGCAAGACAGAGAGGAGGATGTGAGAGAGGGTGTGAGTGAGAGGTGAGTATCCTCCATGGTAAATCCATTAGTGATAGTGGAGGTGGATTGTTGATTTCTCTACGGTGGACGTAGGCAGCGTTGGCTGTGAACCACGTAAATTTATTGTCTTTTCGTGTGCTTGTGTGATACGCTGAAATTAGTTTTGGCAAACAATTGGTATCAGAGCCTAGGTGGAGGCGATTCGGAGCCCAGGTCGAAATTCGGGGTGTCCGGGAAAGTGCTCAAAATTATTTTTGATTCTGCACCAGGTGTTTCCCTATCGTCAATACGGAGGCTACAGCACCAAACCCCGCGTCGAAAACGGGAGTTTCGACGTCGCCTCACGAGATATTTTGAATATCGAGCGAGTGAGATTAGTCTCAGCCACGCGCCACGTCAGCGCCAGTCAACCATGACTGTTGACTTTGACCTATTGACCATTGACTTTGACCGGCCCTTCTGAGGTTTTCTCCGGCATTCCGGATTCAATCCGCGGGATTGGTTTTCGGAGGAGATTTTCTTCTACTTGGAGAAGTCGATGGCGGAGCATAAATTTGGATCGATGATCGATTACTTTCAGCGACGAAGTATGCCATTGGAAAACCTAGGAGGAGGACATCCTATTTACAAGGATTTGCACGACCCCATTGGAGGAAAAAGGAGAAAAACCTTTGTAGCCAAAGAAGGATGAGGAAGGGAGGAGGAAAAAGAAGATGAACGGAGAGACGAATTGGTCTAATCAGACAGTTGCAGTGGACACGAGGTGTTCCATCAGTAGTACAGGAGGACGACCGTGATTAGTGAGTTGTGGATCAATGGGAGGAGATGTACCAGGCGAAGACATCTCGAGAACAACAGCCTTATTGATGAGGGGGGCTTGTGAATTTGAAATTCACGAGGGAGATACAGTGGCGGAACAAACGAGTGAAGTTCCAGAAATTTGCGTCAATCAGTTGACCAGGGTTGACCTATAGTTTGACGACGAGGTGCAGGGCCCTTATGATTTGAGTTTCTTGCCAAAGAGGTTGGGGGACATTGGTGGTTTCTCTTCAGCAATTCAGCGCCATGGGAAGTGACTCGAGTATGGTCATGGTGCCCTGTTCAATGAAGAGGGCTCGGAGGACGAGAGATGGTTACGACGATCAGAGTGTACGTCGCAGGCCTTAGTCTCAGAGGGGGAAGCAGGGAAAGAGGCCGAGGTCAAGGAGAAAGAGGTCATTATAGGGGTACTGAAAAAGGACGATGGATGGTCAAAGGCGAGAGGTCGCACGGTTAGGTGCTTTTATTGCCCGGACAGGAGGGGCATATCAAGAGGGATGGTCCAAAGTATTAAAGCACAAGATCAGTCTTTCAGATTTTACAGACAGCAGGAAAGACAAGAATGCAGTGATGGCGGGATGATGAGGATGATTTGATGTATCTACTAGCAGCATCGGATGATCGGAAAGTCGATTGGATATTGGATTAGGCAGTTAGTAGTTGCTTCTCACTTGTGCAGAGCTAGAGAGGTGTTCTCTAAATATGCACCCATGCGAGGGACGTCATATGGATGGCGAACAACACGTCTAGCAAGAGTTGTTGGCAGAGGAGAGGATCAGTCGAATTCCGCATGGTAGAGGGAGGTCTGTGACGTGATTGAGGTAAGGCATGTTCCTTAATCTACGGAAAAATTTGATTTCTATTGGGATGCTAGATTCAAGGGAGGCAGCTTTGAGGGCTATGGAAGGTAACTCTCCGAGTTTTAGGGAAACAAGGAGATGATGTGTGGGGGAAAGACAAGAAAGACTGAGGGCATTATACCGATTGGAGGGGGAAGTGTCCCAAGAACAGGGGGGAGCTATGTCGACATGAGGTCCCAGTGGTATTAGCAAGACAGTGGACAAGGGAAGGAAACCGTTTGCACGAGTACGCAAAGCAAGGCAGGGGTACTAGAGGATCCGAAAGCGGTTACAAGCTGAGCGCAGGGAGATGCTTTTGGGATATGTACGAACTCTGGCCAGACACGAGTGATGCCAACAATGCAGGATGTTCCAGCGAAGCTAGCGGAAGGAAGACCAAGTCGATTTTGAGAAGATGTACAGCGAAGGGAGCGGTGACGCCGAAAACGATCTCTTTTGCTCTCTCAATTTGATCATGGCGGTGATCTCTCCGTTGTGTGC
>CM018903.1:9215452-9225452 GCA_009663005.1 Actinidia chinensis
TATCTCCCTCTAAAACCTATCCTCTTGATGCTATCCGGTAGCCAAACGACCCCTAGTTCTAGAAGTAGCACCCTACCCCATTAGATTTATATTTGCATAAGCTATCAATAAACAATTACATTGAATAACAAACTATTGTGATCTCATTAGTTTTATTTACAAATAATACCCATTTTACCTTCAATTAACAAAATATGAAATAAAATTTCAGTACCCCGATCCTTTCTCTCTCTCCAGGGTCAAAGATAGTCGTGGTGATGGCTGAGAGAACAAAAATGAAATGGGGACATTGGAGAAGGGAAGGAGGAGATGAGGGGCAGGGATTAGTGATTACATCATAAAAGTGTAATTATATGCCTTTAATTTGTACTTTGTTAGACTTAGGTTATTGGTAATTTTCTTATTTTAGTTAGATATTTGTTTGATTATGTTATGGATATTGTAGGTTATAGAAAACTAATGAGTTGATAAGGCAAAAGAATAAAAATCAATCGAACCGTTCTTATTGCCCGATCGGTCCAGCTTTTTTCCAACCAGTTGGGCCTTGATCAGTGCCAAATATTGAAATGGAACATCCTTGAAGCAAGAACAAAGATATTTCCAATAAATAGAGATATATATAATTTGAAAGCAAAGCATGGTATGAATGTCAAGGCACAGGCAGCAATATGCCATGATGAGCTCTCTGATAATTGGAACGAAGTTTTGACAGCAAGCATGATGGGAAGCTTGTTAGGCAGTGACAAAGGGATGATGGCTCTTATAAAAAGAAAAAGGCTCACACAAAACCAAAGAGTTCGGAGATGAAGGACAGAGAACACTTTCATTTTCATTTTCTGTATTGTTTTCATTTTCAGTAGTTTAGCTTAGTTTAAATTAATTACTTTAGATTAAATTTAAGTTCAAGATTTGTATTACTAGATTTTGGCTCTTTCGATTAAAATTTGTAAGTTTTTCTTATTTAATTTTTTATTTTTTTATTTAAGTTATGTTGTTTATTTTTCATTACTTTTCTGATTTTATATTTCTATTTTCTGCTTTTAATGTTTAATTTTCATAATGATATGAGAGTAAATTTCTCCCATCTCAGATTGATCGTGTAATATCGATTGAAGGTTTTGGGGGATTAATAGGGGTTGAGAGTTTTTCTTTTCAAATTCAAGACTCACGACGAAGTCGATGATTTGAGTTATAAACTCATCATCTTTATAATTCCAGAAACAAAATCGTTGCAACGATTGCTCCTGAGACTTTAATTTAAATTGCTTTTATTTTAATGCCTAGTTGTTAATAATTTTATTTTATTGCACTATTATAGTAATTTAACACACTCCTAAACGTCAAAGATTTTCGTTCTCTTTTATTTTTTCTTTTATTTATATTTAATTTACAGAATTTTATTCAATCCAAGTTAGTTTTAGTATAAAAAATAAAACAAAGAAAAAGTAATTTTAGTGTCAATAGCCCTATATTGGACTTGGTCCTTGAGGAATACGATCCGGACTTTCCGATAAAATACAACCGTCAACTGGCACTTTACGGTAATAGAGCACCTTTGAGAGCGAGCCCAAGTTTTGGCGCCGTTGCCGGGGACCAAAGGGCATGTGGCGAGACTAACAGCTTTGAATTGAAAAGCAATTGCTGGATTGAGCTTCATCAATCTACCATGACGGAGGAACTTCGGCTAGCCCATTGTAACTTCCGTTCCCATTTTTTTTTGTTTTTTTTTTTGTTTTTTGTTTTTTTTTTGTGTTGTGTGATGTGATACCATGTTAGGTTTTGTTCTCTCTTTTTTCTTTATTTTTAGTTTTATTTTGTTTGGTTTATATATATTTTATTTTATTTTAATAATTTGAGTGGGAGGATTGCTAATGGAGAATTAGGGATTTGTATGTAATTGCAATTGGTGGTATTCTTGTGGAGATTGAGGTTGGTTGGATTGTCTTAAATTGGTGTAATTTACTATGCAGAGATTAGAGGTTGGATAAAAACCTTCCTGATCATTGTTGTGTATAATGTGTTAGAGCTGTGCGTTACATTTGTTTGTGCATTGCATCCATCTTCTATTGTGCCTTCATTTTTTGGTGCACATTTTCACACTATCCTCATCCACCATGTTATTAAGAACACTTAAAGCTATGGCCAAATGGCGCCTTCTTATCACCTCCATCTTGGGTGGTTAATCAATCTAAACCTTAGTTTTGGGTATGAGAGCACATATTCACAACATCAATTTTTGAGTTCACTCTTACAAGAACCCTTGACTATTACCATGCACCACCTCCCCCCTACCCAACTCCACCATTTAAATACCCCCACCCAATTTTCACCTATGAATGCATATCACATTCCTCACAATAACACACAGTGGATACCATAGAGGATATCTAGAGGACCTTTTTAACCATTCATGAAATATGAAGACGAAGTGACCTCTAGAATAGATCGTGTATTAATGAGATAAAAAGTCAATTGACTCTTTAATGCAAATCTTTATTGTTCAGAGGAAGACAAGTCCCTTTGTGCCATCTCCACTCATTCTTATTAGGCAAGGTGTTTAAGTGAACCCACTCATCCCATCACTAACCATAGAATAAAGATATCATTGATCAAACTACCCTTCCTCAAGGTCACAGAGTCTAAGTAGACATTCCTAAGGTATGAAAAATTATTGAAATGACTCGCGGGATGAAGGTGTGAAGAGAGGAGTCCAAAATTAGGGACCTCCAAACAAAAGAGAAGGGTAGTACTTAGATTACCCGTAATATGATTTGGTTTATTAATTTTGGGATATGCATTTAAAGAGATGTTAATGGTCTAGAGGTCATCCCTACCATGTCTAGGCATCATGAAATCCCCACTTCTGAGCTCCAACACTTGATCCTAATACCGGAGCCGCTGGAGCTCCATGTCCCCACATGGAACCAAAATCATTCCTATACCAACCAAATAAAAGAAGGGAAGTAAATTACTTCATGGCACGAGCATCATTGGCCCCTTTGTGTCATGATCATTTTGCCATTCTCTATATTCCATGACCCATTTTATCCTTATTGCTTCATACTATATCATAGAGTTTCAGCAAGCAAGTGGCCAATTCCTATTCTATCTTGTTGGAACTCTTTAAAAATCTATAAATTGGGGTGTGGGCTTATTGTAAATTCCACTTTTGTGGCATTGGGTGAGTCTCCCTCAGTTTGTGTAAAGTAAAAGTAGTTGTTTATTTTTTTTGTTTCTATTTGGTTCTCATTATAAAAATTGGGGGGTGCATTAGGCATCCTATTTTCTCTTCTCCGACCTTTACTTGCATTCCTGCTTTATCTTCTCATGCATTAGGGACATTGTAAAGACTTTAGTTGGGGGGAGAAACTGTTAGTCTTTTTGTTTCGTTTTGTTATATAAAAAAAAATTAAAAAATTAAAAAAAATTAAAAAATAAAATAATAAAAATAGTTCTATTCTTCAAACCTTGTTAGCTAATTTTCAGTTTAGTCCATAATTGATATCTTGTGGACACTTTGGAAGTCTTTCGGTAAAGTTTGATGTAATCATATGGGTCGGTACTTTGGTTTGCATTTTTTCATACTTTTTTCATATACTCTTCATATTTTATTGTTGTAATTGGAATGTTTGGAGATTAACTTAACAACTATTGCTCATTCATTCATTGCAATCTTGTGATGAGATACGTTGCCTCATGCATTAAACTAAGTTTTGAATGGAATCAGATCCACCTTTGGTCGTAAAAAATACAAGTTTTTTGTCATAACTCCTCAGAGAGCGAGTCTAATCGTTGTAACACTATTGCCTATATGCATCTTACTATCTCTCTGGTGCATGTGTTCCTTATAAGGTACGATTTGTACTTATAAGTTTAGAGCCTCATAAATCGTTTTTTCGGAGTGATTTACATTTATTCGAGGTTATTTTTATTGATTTTCATTCATTGAATATTTTAATTATGCTTGATTTTGATTTCATGTTGAGTATTAGTTGGAGTTTTTGGAAACCTTATATACTTTGAACATTTTGATTTGATGTTTTTTTTGGTATAAAAGTATAGGCTTTTATTACTTGAGTCTTCCTTGTTTTCTTCCTTTCTTGATATTTGCAACACAATTTTAAAAGTTTGACAATGCGAAATTCCGAGTTGATGCATTGTTTAGACAATTGTAAAATTGAAAGTGTATGTAGTTGAAAAAAAATACTGAAGGCAGTTGAAAAAATCTCGTATTGTTGAAAAGTTGGGAGCGAAAGGATTCACATTATTGCATTAATTGTAGTGCGCAATGCCGTGTTGAGTTCTAGTACCGCTTGCTTTTTCTCATTCTCGGCTCTTCTTTCACATGGCCCTAATCTATTCCGAAATTACATGATTTTTAATTCAATTGTGTATAAGTGTATTTGTTTTTCTCTAAAGGTTTGTGCAATTCATATCGTGCGGTAATTTTGAATTCTGTTTGTAGCAGGGGGTTAGTTAGGGTCTTCCTCTCGCCGTACGCAGCAGAGACTCGCCGAGTGCGCCCTCATCAAAAGGTTGTCGCTGAATCTGCCAAATGAAATGGTTCGAGCGCAAAATCGGGCCCTTGAATTAGAGGTGACCTTGCTGAGGAGAAGGCGAATGGGAAGAAGCTCGCCGAGGATGCTGATAGCCAGAAACAGGTCTCGCGAGGCTAGAGGCGAGGATCTCCGAGCGGAAAAAAGCCAGTCCCTCACCAAGTAGGATCATCGCCGCGTCAAAGATCAGATGACTTTTTAGAAGCTGTGAGGGATCGACATCCTCTGTATTTCGGTGATGGCTTTGACTTCTTGCAAGAGGCAGCTCGCGCACCGATCCTGACCTTGCGGCGTCGCTCTGGAGGACGTCGAGATGGACCATGAACTTCTCGCCAAAGAGGAGGCCGAAGCCGAGAAAAGAGCGTCCGAAGAAGGGGCAACCGGGGTAGAGGGGGTTGGCGAAGCTGTTGTCTAAGGACTCCCCCTTTTATACTATTTTTTTTATTGTATCTGTGATCTTCGATGGATAAATAAAAGCTGATTCGCTTTCCAACTGTGTTGTTTTTCCTTTTGACTTGATTACTTCAGCATGGATGCGTTCATCTTATTGCAGTATTCATGGTGAAAACGGGCGATCAAAACTCTCCACACCTTAAATGATATAAGCTCTGGGCGACGAGATACATATGGCGAAATCGCCGACTGGCGATGAAGATTCCTTGTCGTAATGAATGGGCGTTCTCATTAATGGCGACGTCTGTAATGGTGATCAAGATTCCTCAAGTCGTTTTGTAACGAACTGGCGATCTAGATCCTTCTTACCCTTTAGGAGATAAAAAATTATTGGGCGGCAGGTTTGACTTGTAGTTCACTAGGCACAACTTTTGGCAAGCAAGTAGCTTTAATCGCAATTACTCGGTAAGATAGCGACGTAGGCATCCACTCCTAGATGGTTTCAATCACAGAATCACAGCCTGTTCGCATGACCATGCTGACGTGTTTTTGCATGATGGTCTGGACAGGTGCGCGTCGACGGACTCACTCCAGGAGCCACGTGGATGGGAACTTAAATCAAAATAGTTTGAGTCGGCGGAAATGGTTTAATGGCAAGGACGGCGTTTTTTACATCCTCGAAAATCGGAACGTCGCGTGATCTGGGCCGTTGGGCCCGATCGATCATAGCCCGCCCCATGTCTGTATATAAATGGGGTTAACCTATTCATTCGCCATTCCGTTGCTGTCGAAGTGCCGCTCCGTTTTTGAACTGCATCTCGCCGTAAACAGTCGACTGTCCTGTTTATGTTCTCCAAGACACCATCGTAGGCGAAGAATCTGCGCAATCCCTGCCTCTTGGATATCCGATCATCGAGGGGCGAAGTCTTATATCGACAAAACGGCCAGTCTCCCTCGTTTCCAACCGAATACTAACAAATTCCCCAAAGATGGATACCTCGAGTCTCACTAAGGAGGGTAACGTCATGTCCCAGGCTGAACTGGACAAGCTCGGATCTACATATCATTCCCTCGAGGGTAACGACTTTCGGATTCTTGGGGATGGGCGAAACATTTATCAGCTCGCCAAGGCAAGGTACGTGTACGAAGCCGCTTTTCTAGCCGGCTTAAGGTTTCCCATTCATCCGCCATTAGAAATTTTGATTCATTACAAGATTGTCCCTGCACAGTTGTCTCCTAACGCATGGCGATAGTCATCGGTTCGCTGGTTATCTGCGTCACGTCAAGCGTCACATGTCCTGTGACGAATTCAGGTGCTTATACTCCCTATTCCCTTGCCTGAATTCGGGGTGGTACTACTTTCGGGCGAGGCCTAGAAGAACCCTTGCTCCGAGGATCTCCGAGCAACGAAAGGGGGGGAAACGAGGTCTTTTTTGCCTCGGGGACGAGTGGGAATTCCCTTCGGGACGACCCGCCAGCGACATTCTCCACGGGGTTCCCAGATCTTGGGACCCAGGTTAGTTCCTATTTGTTTTTTGTTTGTAAGCTTTTTGGTCGCCTGACATGCCGATTTTCAGGGAAAAGCTGCAATAAGTTGGCCGACTCTGTCCCGAGGTTGACGCCAAGAGGACGGAGACGACTTTCGGGAAGATAGAGGCCCGGAGCTACTTTGAGTTTTCAAAGGTTCTGGGTTCGCGAACCTTCACAAACATTTTGCTGTTGGTTGCACGACGCTTTCCACCAATGGCTGAGACAACAAGACCTCTGGGTGATGAAGGGTGAGTTCGGTACTCGCGAAGATTTCGGTTGAATACCTGGGAGTCATTAGACGGGGTACGGAGGGTTTGTTTATAGAGAGCCCTGCCCGGTATCCCCGTGAACCCTTCTAAGGTGCTCGGGGAGAAGGTAAATGACCCGTTTACGAATCTCCTATCTGGGACGTCCGGCTCCAGTTCGGATTCGGGTCGGATTCCATTTCGATTTCTGAGCTGCCCCCGAGCTCAAGATCTGATGGTATTTCTAGAACCAATTATTACTATTTTTTCCTTATCTGACATATCCCATGTGCAGCGATGTCGGCTCAGGTAAAGCCAAGGCAGAGAAGCAACGAAGTCGACGACAGCCAAGCCTCCCACCAAAGGAGTCGTTATTCCGCAGAAACATACGCGGGAAGGCGACCTGAACGAAATAGGCGAGCCTAACTCTTCGAAGGGAAAGAAAGTCGTGCCGCCCCCGCCGCCTAAAGATTCAAATCCAACCGAGGGGGCGATCAATGCCAGGGGGCGTGCTGCTGAGGCGGGGACCTCTTCCCCTGGTGGCGACAATGTCAATTCTCTAATTGTGCTTAAATAGTATATATTCTTTCATGAAACTATGTCAAGTCAATACACTTACAATTTATCAATTTTTGAGTTCAGAATTGCTCTACTTGCATGTTTTGTACATTTACTCTTAAAATGAGCTTTCCATTGAGATAATCTGTGTGTTCATGTTCAAAGATGAGTGTATGTCTTGTGAGACTTGGAATCAAAGCATAAATGATACAATTGCATATGTTGAGATGATAAAGTTATATGTCATTGATAGTGTAATTCAATGTGATTTCCTCTCGATACTTTATGCCTTTAACTTGCATGATTTATGATTTAGGGGGATTGAGATTTCTTTGAATGGAATTATTGCATGACCGTCGTATCTCTATTATTTTCTTGACATAACATGAGTTGATGTTTGTGGGTGTCATCACTGGAAACCCTCACGAGACACCACTCGTCCACTAGGGATTTAAAGGTTTGTTGCATAAACTAAATGCATCTGTGACTCCTACGAAAGTGGAGATTATCCTTTATCTTTGATAGTTTTTGTTATGAACTAGCAAAATGCAAGTTGGTGTGTGTGTGTGATTACACCATAAAAGTGTAATTATATGCCTTTAATTTGTATTTTATTAGACTTACATTACCGGTAATTTTCTTATTTTAGTTAAATATTTGTTTGATTATGTTTTACTTATATTTGTAGGTTATAGTTAAGCGCCCCACCCGACGCCCACTGTGGTCCACGCGGCATTAGTGTCGTTTACTCCTGATTTTTCCTTCGTAAAAATTTTTCTTTAAACTTTTTGTTTCTTTTCTTTAAAAACTTTTTGTGTGCGGAAGCGAAATAATATAAATTTTATTTTGAAGTCCATACAACTCAATATTAAATTCATGCATTTGAAAATACATCCCATGACGGTAGAGAACTGTACCTGTCTTAACTTCATACATCTTCAATACATTACATATTCAAAAGCCATCGGACTTCTAGTCCGACTATACGACATAAATTTATTGTTCTATTATACCATGTTCTAATTTTTACTCCATTTGCTTTCTCTTTATCACTGAAATTTGTCAAAAAATTAAATTCCTAGCACATTTGCTTTGCGTATAACCATACTCTCTAACATGATTTTATCATACATATCAAAACATAAAAATACCATGGTAGATGCATATAACTACATAGCCGTGGAGAAAGATAACATAAATCTTTCGCAATAACTTGTTCAAATTCATGCTTGTACTTGTATTTTGACTATATCCGAGTCAACATAATTTTTGAAACATACCTTATACCTATGACCTCCCGTCCTTAGTCGGATTTGATAACGTAATTTCCACACCCCTTGATTCGGGGCATGCCGGCCGAGTACCTTCCCGCAAGTTAGAAACATGATGGTAACATAGGCTATATATACAAAAATCTTTCAAAGATCATGATCTATTCCACGAATTTGATTTGCAATAGCATAACATATTTCAGCATATATCATAGGCATCAAAAGTAATTTACTCTACTTTAGAGATTAAGGTACTTACCTTGCTTGCTTGGGTATTGTGTTAAACTCGTCGTCTGTTCCTTAGCTAATCGGATCGATTCCTTACATTTATTTGTTGACATAATTAACGATTATATCTTTACTTCGTATTTATTCTATAACTAAGTTTATTTTTTCAGTACTAGGTTAACCATACATGTTTGGTTATTTAAAATAATTTTTGTAAAGCCTAACTAGTTTGAAAAATTTTCAACTGCTGAACTGAAAATCAAGATTCCAGTTTTTCTGTTCCAACCTTGCAATCTGTTTTGGGCCATTTAAATTCGAATTTGAAAAATATTATTTCAGATAAATTGTAGGCATTTAAAATAGCTATCTTGACACTTGAATCAGCCTAAAATATTGTCGTATGAAAAAGTTATGGCTAAAAATCCGACAGTGAGTTGGAAATAACAACCTGACAAATTCAGTATTCTACTTCGAATTCCACTCTGTTTTTGAGCCCTTTAAAGTTCGAATTTGAAACTAGTATTCATAAACTTGTAGGCTTTAAAATATTCTATCGCAGAATACTTGAATCAACTAAAAATATTCTTCGATGAATACCGTTAGGCGACATCCGACAGTGGATTCGAAATAAAAACATAACTTAATTCAGTTTTTCTACATGGACTTCCAATCTGTTTTCGACCCTTTAAACTTGAAACTGGAAATATTGTATTCATGAAAACTTGTAGATATTTAAAGTATCTTTCATAGCAACTTGAATCACAGTAACGCTATCGTATGGAGAATTGGTCTAATACATACTACTAGTCCGATGCGTAAAAAAATTGTATTTCAATGCATACGAAATTTGATTCCAGAAAAGAATTTTCAAATGATAAATTTTGGGAATCTTTAACAGAATTATTTTACACTAAATATGAGTTGCATAATAGATTCAACATATCAAACAAAATTTAGCAGGATGGAGAAAGATTTGAATTTACCTCAATAAATTCTCTTCCTCTTCCCTACTGATTCTCTCTTCGTCTCCCGTCTCTTTCTCTCTCGTTCCTTTCTCTCCCTCTTTCTCATTCTTTTCCCCTTCTCTCATTATACACATATCAACCACTCAGCACATTCTTTTTCTTTTTCTTTTTTTGTTTTCAAACCAAATTATTTTCCAACATCATCATTACATTCTTTTTTCTTTCTCTTTATCTTTTTCCTTTTTTTTCCTTTT
>CM018903.1:9270452-9282952 GCA_009663005.1 Actinidia chinensis
TTTGGTAGACTTCATGTGCATTGAGGCTTTCTAATTTATTATTTTGGCATTCCAGCCTATTTTTTTGTGCGAAACACTGTTTGCTTGGTTGGATGCGGTATTCCAATGAAATATCCTCGAAAGCAAGTAGCTTCTTTGGACTTTTTAGTGGAATCATTCCTTTGCATGCCTATAGAGAGTAGTAGATGACTTCTTTTGTCTTATAACTATAGGCACTTTCTGAGGAGTCCCTACCTTACCCGTGAGGTACATGTTTTATATACCAGCACTTTGTGGCGGCTTCTAGATGCATTCTCAGTGCCTTGTAAATATGTTTATAATTCAGGCGCACGTAGCGACCCAATGAACAAGGCGGCCCTCTCCGTTGGCCCAACAGATTGGATGTCCTTGCCTCCACAGGTCCTAAGATCAGACCTCATGGTCTTCATAATAGGACTTGCTGAGTTTGGATGACACGTGGGAAGTTTTATCATGGATGTCATTAGGCAGTAGATGTGATACATGCTTCGACATATCAGGTGTTTTGGTCAATGCCTCCCATTGCTGAGGCCGAGAAAGTGAAGCTGCCTTGTAGAAGGCGAGCTAGGAAACCCTCACAATCCCCTTGCTCTAGTCTCCAAGCCACAATACTACTACAATTCCTAACGATGATGCCTGGGCCTGGCTCCTAGTCCAGGATATATTCTGATGATGTTGGAGGAGTAAAGGGTGTTGTGGGTGGGATGACCCTTTTAGGGGATCTTAGTGGAAAAGAAGCAGCTAGCAGAGTCGTGCTAGCTGCCCCCAAGTGGGGTGGGTGATAAACAATGCTCTAAAGGGGATCTTAGTAGAAAAGGACCAGCTGGTCGAGTCGAGCTGTCCCCAAGCGGGGTGGGTGAGCAACAATGCTCTGGAGATAACGAGCACTACGGATAGTTGGTCTTTATGAGTTGTGGCTTGGCCAGGGGGTCTATTAGCTGAGCCAGTGGAATGTTAAGCCTAGCACAATTGAACGCTGAGAGTACTGCATAAAACTACTCTCTAGAATATGGAATATGTACGTGGCACATTGTTGGCAGATCCCCAAGACGCCGAGAGTACGGCAGGCCATAGTTGTCAAATGGAGAATCGAATCATGAATGGAAGTTACATTTTCTCGAATCTGTGAATCAAATTAAATTAAGAATCTTAAAGTTCGGTTATAATTTCTAAATTTCACAAAAAAGAGTGGCATATACTAGACCTGTCGATCCAGTTCCTTCAAAAAAAGGACTAAGGAAATTGCCAAATCAAATACGGCATATAACTAAGCATGCAAAAAACTGATGGGTGGAATGGCTTAATATGCAAAATATGTAATGTTACTTTTCCCAATAAAAAGACCTACATGGTTTGGGAGGAGGGGGGAGCGGAACAGCTGTGTTTGTTCAATCGGGAAGAAACGGGTAAACGAGACCCTCGTTTTTAGGATTGAATTACTAATGTGCTAGTGAATTGGAAAAGTGATCCTACGGCTACCTACTTTTTGTTAGTTAAGTAGGTAAGTATCTACCATGATATACTATACTATAGTGACAATAGAAACTAAGAATAGGATACCATTGGCTGATTATATGTTTATTTGAACTTGGGTACATGATATTGGATGGCTCCACAATATGTCTTGAAAGGTTATCTCACAGAACTTTTTTCTCAAGACCAATTGTTGCGTCAGCCTTGGTCAGCAGGGAGAAGATAGGCACAAAAAGACCATTCTTCTTGCTGTTATGCTATGAATTAATGAAAAACCTACTATGTAAGCCTTTTTTTTTCTTTAACTACATAATTATTGTATAAGCCTAGTGATTGGGTATTGATTTTAAGATAATTTGGATCTGAGTGTGAAAATTGGAAAGTTTGGGCCAATTTCGCAAATATTTTCAACCGTATGTTGCACCGACTTGTGAAAGGAGTTTTGGGAGTTCTAGATTTTTCCTCAGGGAGCCGGCATTCCACTGCAAAGCTCTCGTTGAGAGGAACGTCCATGAATTTTTCTGGAATTTTCAAATGCCGAAATTGTGGAACAAATTTGGACAAAACCCGATTAATGTGTAATTTTTATATTTTCTTAAAACTTACTGACTCTTGAAGAAGCATCCTAATTTATTCCTAGCACATTTGTTTTAGTTATATCAAATACAAAGGCCAAGCAACCCGGGTATAGCGAAACTCACATTGCGTTCGATTGTGCAACACCCCGACCTTCTGATACCACCTTTATAATGACATTGACCGAGGGTTAGTGAAAACCTCGTTAAAACTAGTGGATAACCTCTCTCTCAGGCCTAACTAATCCGTTTTAAACGATTCTCATTTAACACTAACATAAGAAAGCATAATAGCGGAAGAGTAAAAATAATCTTCAAGAGCTCCTAATTATGGAATAAAATAGGGAACACATCAAATTTTTCAAAGAACAAAACTCTAAGTCTAAATAATCAAGCCATCCCTGTGGCTCACGATTTTTCATTTGAAAATGATTCAAAAAGACGTCATAAGCGATAAGCTTGTGTGAGTAAGGCTATACCAGAGTTACTAGTTTACCATGGATTCGTATTCAAATAAATCATGACATGATTTAAGTTCCCACTGCATGAGATAATAGTATTTCTACCATGGTTTTTGATGATAGATCGCATGGTCCCGATTCCATAAGCCACTACCCACACAAGGATTAATGCGTTAATCACATCTACAAAATCATGTGGCGCTACATCCAATGACAACCATGGGGAGCTACCCAAAACGACACTGATATCACGTGACATTGATATCAGTGTCCGAATCGCCACATTGTGTCTGCTTATCGCGTTTCCCCCTATCACCTAAGAAAAGAATGCGCCAAATAACCGGGTAAGTCGAACCGAAATCAAATATCCTAATTTTTTTTTTTTACTCAACCGAAAGAATCTCAAAGCTCATAATTGTTTTCTAAAACCAACATCCATGGTAAAGCTCTCAATCATGCTCATTTCAAGAAACATGTATAAACTTGTGGCCATAATCTGTTCCACCGGGAAACCCACCTTAATTCGCACCACCAGAGGAATCTCTATCGCCCCTAACCTGTCCCTAAAGTTCAGATACCTCATACTCCTATCCACGTATCAGTCGTTACTACTACTTCAAAAATTAGAACTCCTTGTAAACTTAAAGATGAAGATAAACACATCCAGAAGGATGTTCACTCTGACGGGTGCCATGAGCTCTTGATCTAGAGGACAGTTCACTCTGATGGGTGCAATGATTTTTCTCGCTGTAGTTCTTGTTCATTTTGTTTTACACAATTTATGTCACTGTGTTCGTGTTATTTACTACTCCAACATTATGTGCGGAGGATGTATGATTGATCGATCAAAATTGAATTGGCAACTGAATTTTAATGCCATTGTAGAATTAATTTTTATTGGCAACAAATTAAAATAATTTGACATATTCGACCCATTTCTAGGCATGCACTGTCCACTTCCCCTTCTTCATAGACAACCCGGAAACATACGTGAACTTTGAGCTTTAATGAGACCTGTAGACTGATTTCATTCCTAGCTAACTTAAGATTACTGATTTACCTGTTTCCAGGACAAGGAAAAGCACAAAAAAGAAACAAAATTGTAAAATACTCGAATTGTAGAAGCATAAAAATAAGAATAAAACGATACTAAAAATTGATTAAATGAGGCTTCTACTGAACATCCATGCAAAATCTCTGATATGACACTGTTTTTCTTCCTACAATAGCATCACATGATTCCTGTGTAACATTTCGTTGGGCAATCAGTAACCAACTTTAACTGAATTCATATCCCAGGAGTAATGCTCTTATTTAATGTCTTCAAAAACCACCTGTGGATATGTGGGGATTTTATCCCTGTAAATTTTACACTACAAGAAAATATGTTTCAATTTATCAAGAGATGATTTGGCACTTAACCATGGCACCAACTCAATTAGTGTACATAATTTGAAAGAATATTTGAATGTCTAATAACCAGTCAAATATATATTGACATTTATTTAACGAGAACAAAAATAAAAATATAAGTGTACAAACTAAAATGGTCTCTGACACTTATGTAAGACCGCAAAGTTAGCATGGCTTATGCTTGGGTTGATTAATGAAGGATTGTGATAATTGAACTCTTCTATTCCATTCTTATTTTTACTTTAGTTCTAGCTTATAACGTTCTTTCCCTTTTTTTTTCTTTTTCTTTTTCATGTTTGCACTTCAGTTGACTACTTGTTCGGCTATAGTTAACTCATCGTTCAACATTTTATTTTCTGGCTAATGCTGAGCTTCTTCTTCTTCAGAGTCAAAACAAGACAAGGCTGTTATTACCCGAATTGATAGTCCTGGAGGTGATGCTCTTGCTTCTGATTTGTAAGTGTGGCAGTGTTATTTCTTTATGGTATCAAGTTTACAATTGTGAATAGCCATTGATGTTTGAATTAGAGAGAGGGTTTGCTAATCAACTCATCTATGAGAATTCTTTAACTTGATGTAATAATATTCATCTCTGAGAAACATATTAGAATTCATATTGGTTGGTATAATGATTAAAGGTATTTCTGTGTGTTGGCTTGTAAATATTCCATGGGCTTGAGCTCTATCACTATGAAGACCAATCTGGACCTCTGTCAAAATGACTAAATATCTTTAATCTCTTCGCCATATAAGCTATCCAATCTCTTTGTAATCTCTTCACCATATAGACTATCTTTCTCTTTGTAATCTCTTCACCATATAGACTATCTTTTTTTCCTGGATAATCTTTGCCAATCAATTCTACAGCAAAAGAAAAGGCGTTGCAAACAAAAATGGAGGGCATTCCCTCCAATACCAGGAAATCAACTAATAGGCCTAAGCTAAGGAGCTAAAACTTCTCGAAGACTGTTAGTACGACGCAACGGGTTAAGACTAGAGGGGTTAACAGACTTAAACATATAATTCTTTATTCTAACATCATGAGAAATTTGATGAGCACTTGGGCAGGTCCCTCTAAAGATTCTGTTGTTCCTTTATTGCTCAAATAATAAAAACATTCCAGACCAAGCAAGCTTCCTGATAATGTTGTGATCTTGCCACTAAAATTGCCAATCAACCAATTGATTTCATTTAGCCAAGAATGGTGGGTCTTAGAGATTCTGCACTTGTTAGAAACAGCTACCCAGAGAGCTCTATAATAAGAGCATGCAAAGAATAGGTGTTCTATACTCTCAGTTTTCTGCTGGCAGAGAACACAAGATGCATCAGTAATAGTCCCCATTTTCTGAGTTTATTTCTAATATGGCTTAGCATTTGATTGGGTATTAGTTTTCTTGTTATTTGCTTTATGATTAATTTTTTCATATTTTATGGATTCTAATTGCTATGCAAATGTTTCTTGATGTCTAAGTTGTGTTTTTTTTTTAAACAAAAAGTTAAAATACTCTGTGTGTGTGTGGGGTGCATATACAACTATTTAAAATATTTATTTTTAACTTGTCTCAAATATCTGTGTCGGCCAGTGATGTATCTTTGCTTTGAGTCGGCCAGTGAGTGTCGTATCCGTGTCGTGTCATGTGTGTCTATGCTCCATTATTAATGTGATGGTTCTATAATGATGGTACATTTTCCATGATTATGAGGTGCCAATATAAATGTGAACAAGTTCTTGCTTGGTCAAAAAGCATTTTGATAAAATATGTTTGGTTTAAAGAGAAAATGAAGTTCATATGGCTAATTGAAATTTCAGATATTGGTGATTTTTCTTTGTGTTAGTCCGTTTAATGTCAAATTTATTCCTCCAATGATGGATTAATATTCTGTTCCTCATGCACAGAGGTAAAAAAAGAAGAGGAGATAAAAAGAAATTGACAAAACTTGTAAAATTCTAATAAGCTTCTTCATTCGAGTGGTTCTCCTTGATGTTTATTTTACACAAATATGGAGGGAAATCAGACTTCTTTCTGCCTCGAAACCTGTAATTGCATCAATGGTTGATGTGGCGTCTAGTGGAGGATATTATATAGCAATGGCAGCAGGGATTATAGTTGTGGAGAACCTTACATTAACTGGATCTATTGGGGTTGTGACAGGTGAACCTATCATTCATATTTTTCTGTTCTTTTTTATATTGTTATGATACAATAGCATTCCACGATGCATTGTTTTCACTTTTCTCATTTGAAATTTAAATATGTTCAAGTGAAACAATTACTCCAAGAGGTTTAAATGTCTCAAATGAAGTTATTGATTTTTTACTACTACTACTTAAAAAATCTCTTTCTTCCCCATCTTCACAAAGTAATCAGAGAAGGGGTCTTCACAATTGATTACATCTGTACCTAAAATTGCTGTGTGGTTAAGTTGTGAGCGGAAATGTGAGGGTAAAGTTTTCTGGATCCTGAAGGAAACCAATTTTTTCTTGGTTATGGGAAGGAAGCCTATTGGGATGTTCTAAATTATAATTTGTAGCTATTGATGTTTTGGTGTTTCTGCTTGTAGGGAAGCTTAATTTGAGGAAACTATATGAAAAAATTGGCTTCAATAAGGAGATCCTATTGAGAGGAAGATTTGCTGAGCTTCCTGCAGCCGAGCAGCGACCGTTGAGGTAAATGGCGTCATTGATTTGCTAAGCGTAAGATACTACTCTATTTGGAAACAAGAAGAGGGGGAGCATTGACTTCAACAATGATCCCACATCCTAATCTACTAATGTGACATTCTGAAAGAATTGTATTGAGGGTATATAATTGTGTCTTCAAAGTCAATTCAAATCAACCCCCTTTTTCTTGCCTTGATGTTTTCCTGAAGGCTTTATTTTCAATAATGATCATATTTATATTGTGGACCACAGACCGGATGAAGCAGAACTCTTTGCCAAGTCTGCTCAGAATGCATATCAAAAGTTTCGAGACAAAGTGGCATTTTCAAGATCAATGACAGTACGTAACCCAATTACTAAATACTTTGAAAGGGGGAATACTCCTGTCAATCACTTCTTCTCTGTACGGTAATTATGTGACAGGTGGATAAGATGGAGGAGGTAGCACAGGGGAGAGTTTGGACTGGAAAAGAAGCAGTTTCACGAGGTTTAGTTGATGCTATTGGTGGGTTCTCTCGTGCTGTTTCCATAGCAAAATATAAGGCTAATTATCGCAGGAAAAAAAGGTTGGTTGGTTGATAAATTCCTTTTTCTTTACCCTTCTATAGATTTGAATATTTTTTTTTATTTGTCCTTGGAGTAATTTGAGTTCATGGTGAAGTCGAGTAAATTTATAACATTTAACTTGCCTGAAAAAGAATATCACAATTGTTCTCATAATCCACGACTGTTTGTGCCGATAGCATGATGATTTTGTGGCTAAAATGCCTTCTAAGCCGGTGGTGAAAGGGCAGTCTTGAGCTAAGAATGCCAAGAACATAAAGTTCCAATGAACCGTCATATGATTTTGTAGTCTCATCGTCTAGTAAGACTTGGTTCCATCCCAGATGTCATAATACATTTTTAGTAAACTTACATACAAGAACACGCAACACCACTGTTTTTCCATGATTGTAGTTGCTGCAAACATGACATTCCAACAGCTTCAAAAAAAACAAAGAAACATGACATTCCAACACACTATTTAAGTTCCATTTCATTCTCTTCTACAGCTGTTCTAACATGTATCCTGAATGTTCAGGTTACTCTGGTAGAGCTATCGAGACCGCCCTCAACGCTACCAGAAATCTCAAGAGATATTGGCAATCCTCTGGTTGGAGGGGATAGGACATTGAAAGAATTGCTTCAAGAGTTGGTGTCGCCTGATGGAATACAAGCCCGGATGGATGGAATCATGTTTCAAAAACTCGAGGGGTGCTTCTTATGATGCCCATCCTCTCTCAGCTTTGATTAAAGATTACTTGGGTTTTGTGTGACCTCATAATCATCTCTGGTGTCTTAATTCCAGTTCCTGTATATTTCCTTTATTTTGTTCTCCATCCTCTCTTTTTCTTCATTTGTTCTTAGTGGCAATCTTGGTAAAAAAGTATGCTGATAAAGAATAACTTGGTAAAAATGTAAGAATAGATTGGTGGGTCTACCCGTATGTAATGGATGAAGTACTAAAGGAAGAAAGAGGTGCGAGCCACAAGTCTGCTAATGAAATGTTGCTGTTAAATTCCTGTAGTTTAGAGGGTGTTTTTGATAACTTGTTAACCGTTTTTTTTTTTTTTTTTTTTGTTGCCTTTGGAGAGAAATTGCACACGCTAGATTACATATAAAAATATACTTGGCATTGCATTATGTGTTGTGTAAATTTAAAAGAGAATGAAATGGTTCCCTTTGACCAGAATGAAGCCACAAGTATGCTGAAAACTTAGTAATGCACGCTTTAACACAATATATGAACTGAAAAGGAACTTTCATTGCTTCCAAATTGACCAGAATGAAGTCCCAATCAACTTAGTCATAAGCTTTCCACAGGTCATTCTTGATTACACCCCTGGGTCTGCACTTTCTCTACAAAATTTTTGCATCGACTCTTTAACGGAATATTGTCTCCCATTCTTCTACCTTCAACAAAGGCAGTTTGAGAGGATCCAACAAGAGAAGACAGAGGATTTTAATCCTATTGGCCAGAATTTTGCAACACAAATAATAGTGTTTCAACAAGAGAGTCCTATAATCATATAGGGCTGCAAATGAGCCGAGCCGAGCTGTACTATGCTCAGGCTTGTTTATTAAGATTTTATTGAGTTCAAGCCGGAGCTCAATGAAAATTTAATGAGCTGAGCTGACTTAAGCTTTAGTAGAACTCGAGCTTATTCGCAAGCTTTAACAGGCCAAAAATTATATATTCATACTCTTAAACAAGTAATTCTTTATTACAAAAATATCTTTATTTTTCTTACAAACTACTGGCAATTATGTTCTACACCTATAATATATAGATAAATATGAAGGCCCGCACTCTTTATAAATTGCGTAATAATATATATTTTTTATCATAATTTACTTTTACTTTATTTGAGCCAGTTTAATAACTCAAACTCTGGTTCATTTATTAAAGGGTACTTTCTATACACTCAGGAAAATATGATCAGAAAATAAGACTCAGACATGATGTGGATCCCCTATTAACCAAAGGTTTTTAAACAAAAAAAAAAACCTTCTTGAAAAGATATACATGTAGACCATTTAAGAAGAGTTTCTAAAATAAAAAAAACTTTTAAAAAGATTTAAATTCCAGTTTCAATCAATTTTCATTCCAATGTATCTCTTGAGTATCCAAGATATTCACCCCACACCAATTATTTCGTTCTCTTTTGCTTCTTCTATATTTTTTTCTTTATCCGAACACCAGTCTGAGTGAGATTTTTTTACCATTGATTATAATTTCATCTTTCACATTCATCCATTTTTCAATTGCTCTTATGGTGTGATATTTGAGTATATAAAAATTTTGATCTAATTTTGAAAAAATATGCCTTTAACAAATATACTTAAGCATATTTTTTTCTATTTTTCAATAAAATTAACTATTTTTTTCTATTTTTATTAGTTTTTTTTTTTGGTTATATATTGTGGTTATTGTTGCATGGTTTAAGCCACATTGTTACTCTAATAATTATTTACACTCTGTTTGCAACCTTAAAAGAGAAGGAAATGCGAGGAAAATATTTTTTTTTCCCTCCAATTTTGGGGGAACGAAAAAAAAAGATATCAATAACACTTAAGAAAGAACATTTCAACATGACTTTGAATGGAAAAACTTTGTTTGATCTAGTTTATTTTGAGTTTTTTTTAGTTGTTTTGATTTTCAATCTTTTTTTTAATTTTTATTATCGAATTGTTTTAATTATTGCTCAATTTTTTTTTACTTTTTTTGATTTTTTTGATCAGAAAAGTTAAAAAATAAAAAAATATTCCATCCTATAATTCGAAACAATCCATTAAAAAACGAAGAAATTATTTTAGATATTTCTTTGTTTTTAGTATTTTTTTATAAATTTAAAACAAATTTTTATATTTTTTTAGATTTCTCCTCTCTTCTTTCCTCGCGTCCAGAAAAATCTAAAAATTTTAAATTTTTTATGAAAGTTAAAACAAAATTACAAAACAAACTCAAAACTGAAAAGTATAAATGGTGTCACTGCAATATTTTAGAACTAATTGTTGGTTTACTTTTATTTCAGTCAATGAATGGTTAACAATGTTTTCGTTTTTCTTTGCGCTTTTTTTTTGAAGCTTAAAGTATAAAGGGTATCACTGTAATTTTGTGTTAAAATCTTAGAAGTATAAAAATGTGTAATGGGAGAGAGCATGTTGAGTAAATAAGAGAGAGACAAAGTTTGGAGTAAATAGGAGAGAGCACTAATAAATTGACTGAGGTGTTTGAGAGAGAGAAGAATCCAGCTGTATTTGGCCACTGAAATGCCGTACATTTTTTTTGTATTATTTTTCTAAAAGAATATCATTTTCCTTTATTAAAACATGCCTTATACGGAGTTCTCAAGCTTCTTTATTTACATAAAGAACCCAAGCTGGACCGTGTCAGCTGCTCGCAACGGCTTCTTATTCGTTTGCGCTTGCATATCACTACTTGCACCAACCATACACACATCTCCCCCATGTCCCCCCATCTCTCTCTCCCCCCTGCCCCCACCCCCACCCCCACCCCGCCCCCACACACGCGACAGAGCAAGCAAGCACGCATATAGGCACGTGAACAGCAAGATAGATAGTCTTTCAATAGCAGTCAGTATCGATCTAATCATGTTGCAGAACATCAGAACTAAAGTAAATAATGATATTTAGTCTTGTTGTAGTGCATGCAGAAACAAACATGAGAAAAATGTACGCCAAAAAATATATGCATGCAGCGTGTCATTGAAAATTTTGCAAACAGAAGCAGAAGGCCTACTAGTACTAACTCGTACAACCAAGCCTATACTGAGGGATAGACTGGTAGCAAAAACAAATACCAAATTGTCATAAAAATAATTATAAAGCAAAAAAACTATTTAGCTGTTGAGAAAAAAGTTAAGAAAAATGCTGCGGCAGCAAAGACTATAGCAAGGAGACAGCACAAACATAGATCAGTCAGGACTCGGTGCACTTAAGGACAACTGGATGGAATTAGGATAGAAACAGAGAATGTTCTGGCCGCAGAAAAAAATAGCAACACACTGTAGAGCATAGGATATGATTGGAAACTCCGCGTCAACTTGCAATGGAACAAAGAGGGAGAAAAGGCTTAGAAAGTTTGTGTGTGTGTGAGAGAGAGAGAGAGTTAAACATTGGAGGGAGTTTGAATGGTTGACAGCTGAAGTGAAGCCACATGCGATCATAAGCTTAGGCCAATCAAAGATGATGTAACAAACAGCATGATCGCAGTCTTTGGGTTGACTGCAATAGGACGGGAGGAGGTACGTTAGGCAAAGGTTTTGAGTGGGTGGAAATTGTGGTTTATTTGCAAAACGATTCAGCAATGGAAACACGATTTTTTTACGATAGGTCAACTAGTGTTGTACTAATACTTAAACGGAAGAATGCTTTGAGACAGCAGCAAACCTTATGGGACTCCAGAATGGTGTTCTGGAACTTAAGTTGTTTAAGACTGGTTCTCTAGCATGTAGAGAACAGTTGTGCTATTGAAGAGTGTCCAGTGCTTCACGTTTCAAGTTAATAAAACAGAATGCGATGAAACAGGACAATGTAAAGAGAATGAGTAAGAGGAAAATAATGGAGCAAAAAACTAAAAAATGGAAAACAGAAGGTGAAGACAAACAAAAGCTTACTTGGGAAAACATGAAGGGCTGGCACCTTAAAATATGAAGGGTGGACCACCCTATAAATAGAAGTTATCCCCGACTCTAAAAATTTGTTTAGTTTTGATTCCCACTTTTTGCTTGTTTCTTTTTCCAAAATGTCCTTTCTCAAGCCAAACACCTCTCTCTCTCTCTCTCTCTCTCTCTCTCTCTCTCTCTCTCAGTAATTTCATCCAAATCCTCCCAAGCAAAAAATAAAAAATAAAAAATTATATATAATTATTAATTTAAGTAAATTTTTTTCTAATGTGAACCCCAAGGTATATAATTCTTAATTTTAAGTAAATAAATAGTAGCACAATAAATATAATATATTAATATTGAAGTGTAAATGTTATATGTGATACGTATAATATATTTTTGAATCACACCACAAAAGTTTATCAAGTTGCAACTGCTCTTTTTAATATTTATTTTTCCAATTTTTTTCAAGCCAAAAATGCCTATATATTTCCCCAGATTGGGAAAATAGTTTTTTTTTTATTGTTTTTTTCTTTCCTAATCTTTTTGCATCTTTTGGTCAATTTTTTTACTTTTTTAGTTTGTATTTAATTAAAAATAAAAAAAGTAAAGAATATATTTTTAAAAAAATTCTCTAAAATTCAAAACAATCCAAATAACACATTAATTTGGACTTAATTGATTTTTTTTTTTGTAAAACAAAATCTTTTCTGAAACATCAAAAACA